>SNVD02004758.1:0-212149 GCA_013180625.2 Boswellia sacra | reverse complement strand
AAAAAATTTTATCTCACCATCAGCGAGGCAAATCCTTGTGACAGCTTCAACGGCAGGGGAGTTAATTGACAAACTACAAGAATTCGTCTATTCGCCTGATCCAACAACAGCTCGGATTTATTGGTTTGGAGAAGGCAATAAGAGGCGTAAACTTGATTTAACACTCCATCTGTAATCTCTATTTGCTGGTTTGCTTCGTTTTTGTTTGCTTTCTTTTTATTGTGTTTATTTGAAGTTTTCATGTTATTTCTTTTGAGCTTTTTCAGGTTATTTCTTTCGCCCCAGGTAATATTTTCTAATCATGGCTTTTAGAGTGGTGGCTTAAAAAAGTTTAATTCCTCTTGAAACGCATTCTGGATCTCTTCAATCCATAATGGCTGAATAAGGAGGCTAACTTCTAAACTTTTTAGACCCATTCTAACTGACTTGTTTGTGTTTGCTGATTTGTTGGACTTTATTATTTTCTAAGTAAGTTTAGTTTTATGTAATTTCGAGTTGTTGTGTGTTTTTGTATTTATTAGTTTCGATTCGAAAAAAAAAACATTGTGGAAAAACCTGAGAATGGCAGAATATGGGGTTTTCTTAACTCTTTAAACGCATTCTCCTCAATAAATCTGTAGTTTGTTTATTTCATGTTGTTTGAAGTGTCTTGTTTCTTGTTTTGTTCTTTCATAATAAAGGTATATAGGCTGGAAACCTTAAGTATGCGGGCTACTGGTCCTAAGGATTGTTGAAATATACAATCTTGACTCAGGTGTAACAACGCCACGTACCTCTTTTCTTGCATTGTGTGGGTCGATGATAAAATAATGATTGAATTAAGAATAACTCTTGGAAAATGATAAATGATGCATGGATCTGTGTGCTTGAAATGTTTATTGGTTTTCGCTTGCTTTTGATTCCTTGCGCAACATTGAGCACTGAGCTATTATCACTGAGTTATTTGTTCACTTAGAGAAAGTTATGTAATTTAAATGCTTCTTCAGATTTCAATGAATTCTAGAACTTGTTTGATGGTCACTCGAGGCGAAATCCTAGACTGTGCAACATTAGGGAAATGATTTAGGCCATCTTTGGACCGTTTGAGCCTTAAGAGCCAACCTTGACTAAAATTGATCCCTAGTTACCCCTTTGAGCCTCTGTAAACCTTTTTCTTTGTTAACTCACTAAAAGATTTCCTAATCTCAATTGAATTTGTTCCAAACAGTTTATCCCTTACCTATGAGCATGTAAATCATTCGCAATTACATTTTGAGCTATGTTCTGGTTGTGGGAAGTTAGAGGAGGTTGGATTGTGCCATGAGCAATGCAAGTGAGTTTTATTATGTTTGTAAAAAAAAAAAAAAAGAGAAAAAAAATCTTACTTATCTTCCACGTACTTAAACATTGAGGACAATGTATTGTTTAAGTGTGGGGGAGTGGAATTGCAGTTAAAAAAAAAAGAAAAGAAAAAGAGTTCTATACCCTTGGGTGTTCTTAAAAGAATGAAACAACAAAGTGTGGGGGTGTAGTTTCTTTTGTTTTCTACAAAAAAAAAGAAGAAGAAGAGAAGAGAAAAAAAAAAGAAGATTGAGTGTTCTAAATAAGTTTGGGGGAGTAACCTGGTGAATTAAAATAAAGTTGTGTTATAGGGGTGAGCTCTACATAATCTTGAATGATTTATGTGTTTGTGGGTGATTTGAGCCAAATTATTATCCTTTATCATACCTTCACCCAAGCCAAACGTTACAAGCTTAATAAAGTCCTACTTGATCCTTGGTGTTGTGCATGTCTACATTAGTGGAGAGTGACTTGAAAAGCAGGCCTATGGAGTTCATTTATACACACATCTTCAATATTAAATATGATTCATTTTTATGCATAAACTCATCCGGGTTACAAGTGATTAGGTGAGAATGGCTCTACACACACACACTTGAGGAATTGAAGTGAAGCGAAACTAATCTTTGAGATGAAATTCTTGATCAAGTGCATTATTTTGAAGTTTTCCTTGGGTTATAATTAAGTACAATCTTTGAGGCCTATTTGCAAGTTGAAGCATTTGTGTGTTTTAATTTTTCTTTGATTCTGTTTCGGTTTAGTTTTGTTTCGTATCATTTTAGTTGCTCGAGGACTAGCAAAGTCTAAGTGTGGGGGAATTTGATAGGTGTCTATTTATGTATTACTTTTATATCAATTCGTCCATGTTTCTTTGCTATATTCCTTGGTATTTTTATGTTTTTGTGTGGTTTTGATGTTTGTAGGAGTTTTGGAGCAACTTGCACAAAAATGGAGTAAAACCCTTCATTTTCACCTCTGCTAGTCAACCATCTTCTCGGATTTAATTGTATTGATATACAATGAACCCGATGACATGTTATATACCGTTGGAAAGCTCTCGAAGTCTATTTTCTGGAGAAATTTACGGCTTATAAATCCATTCAGTGTACCAAAAGTTGTAATCAAAACAGTGTGAGATGTATAGAAATATAATTCCACAAGCACTGTAGCATGTATAATACGGGCACTGTAGCAAGTCACTGTAGCAGAGTATTTAAACACATTTTAGGGTTTTATTTTCATAACTTGAAGAGGGGAGAACGTGGTGGAGGCTGCAGCTCTGGAATTCTTTCATCTCTTGGAGTTCTTGAAGGAGAAAGGAAGCTTGGAAAGAGGAAGAACTACAATCCAAAGAGAATTACATCAAATTTGCTAAGTTTTTCCCTTCCCTTTCATTTTCTGGAATGTCTCCATGTTGTATTGTATTTACCACGTTCTTAAACATGTGTAACTGAATCTGAATTGGTTGAGGGTGATTTCAAAGCCCCTGATATGGTTTTTGTAAGTTGATTGTGCAAGAAGTTGTTATCCAATTCTCTAATTGAAGTTGCTTGTATTTTCCCATATCTAATGCTTATGATTGCTTGCTGATTGTATTTGGAATGGCCAACTGAATATAATCTGGTTGTTGTCTATTGCTAGACTAGAAATCTTGATCCGTAATTGTCTTGAATTTCTAATCCTTAGTAGCAAAATTGTGATCAGAGATTGCAATTGGAGAATACAACCTAAGTTAAATAATCCGAGCTTGTGTGTTTATTGCTTAGATCAACCTATCTTTCTTATCGTAATGCATCCATTGAATTAAATTTAGAGAGCTTGTTCTAGGTTGTTTAATGGATAGAGATTAAATAAAGAGCCTGTTTTATTTAACAACAAAGTAAGGAAAGATTGGGATAACAGAGCTTGTTGTTATCTACGGTTGATAATTTCAATGGTGTAATTGGATGACAATTCTATGATTAATTCGCAAATCCATATCTTGTGGTAGAGAAGGATCCCTTAACCAGATTTCCCTCATTGATCTTTTATTCAAATTAACTTCTGTTTTGTTATTCTTAATTTGCATTCTTATTTCATTTAGTTAATCATTCAACAAAACCCCCCCATTTAGTTAATTGTTGCTGGAAATAACAAATTCAGTTAGAATCAATCCTCGTGGGAACGATATCTTACTTATCACTTTATTACTTGTGCGACTAGTATACTTGCTAGTTTCGAACGCATCACTACTGCTTTTCTTCCAATTTACAGAGGAAACTTACCTCCGGCTCCCCATGAACCAAGACATCGATATCAAGCTCTTCCTGGACTTTGACTACTTTTCTGATTTCCTCCTTGATGGCATTAACATATTCCTACTCAGAGACCCTAAAAAGAACAATAGCATCATCAGAAGACCAGTTCATAGAATACTCAGTATAATTCCAAAAAAGGCACAAAATGAAGACCATTTGCAGATTTACTCACTTGTTGGCCTTGTATTCACGACGGACTCTCCTAAGTTCCGGTTTGTGGGAAGGACCCAATGGTAGTGGTTGGGAGGATTGGAAGATTGAGCTTCTTCTGTTGAGTATCCAGTCTAGCACTAACATTTGTAGCACGTCGGTGGTCTGAACCTCTCAAAGCAGCGGCCTAAGAAAGCAAGAGGTTGAAATGATTCTCAGCAAGATGCCAAGCAGTCACTTCAAAAGCATAAAATGGGGAAGACAAATTAAGCACTTACAGCCTTTTGAACTGCCTCATTGGTAACCCTTGGGGAGGACTTTCTTGAAGCCTGAGCTGCAGCATTGGCAGAGAAGAATTCTTGAAAACAACACCACAAAAAGTGAGTAATGTTAGTCTCATTGAAATCATCTTCGGAAAGATGAAACATTCACAAGAAAGAAAGTGGATGAAGTTATAACATGTAGACTCATGCTAAGAAGCACACTCAGTATCATAAGCCTTGCTCAGAAGTGCCAAAAATTTGACATAAGATGGTCTGTTTAGGAATATGTATTCCGAACTCTAGACATATATAAAGTGGGCTAACCAGATATTCATCCCAAGAGCCAACTTTACGTACCAAGCTCAATTTCACTTCAAGTCCAATATATATTGCTCAGATTTTTTATTTTTATCCTCTCTCTCTCTCTCTCTCTCTATGTATGTATAGGAAACCCAAGATGTATATTGCTCAGGTAATTATTTCTACCTATCTGCTGAACATTGGTTATTTTTCATTTTGTCAGTTATAAAATTTCCAAGAGAATTATACCTCATTCTTTTCTCCAACCAAAGCCTTGGCCAATGCATTAACTTCAACAACTTTCTGGGCAGCAAATGCAAGCCAAGACTTGATTTCCTTATCCAGCTTAGGCTCATTGACTAGATCAACTGCAGTGTGGAGAAGTGAGCAGGAGGTGGAGACCACAAGCTTGTCTACATAGAAATAACAAGAATTATTCGTCAATTCATATGGTAAAATAAAAAAAAATAAATATAAAAAAGGAACTCATCACCATGTAAAAGATTATGGGAGCAGAAAATGAATACCTTTGCCAACAATGCCCTCAAGTTCCTGCAGGATAGAGAGGAAACAGCAAGATCATTGGCCCAAATATTCCTTCCATCAGCCACTCCCACAAAGAGGTATTTGCCCTGACGGAATCCACTCTTGATCAGGTCAAGGGTCTTAGTTCCACGAACCAAATCAAAACTGTAGGCAGTAACACCCCTCAAAGAAGTGAGGGTCGTGAATGCCTCAGCAGGGATATCAGCAAAGTAAGTCTCAATGAGGACATTCAAGCCAGATAGAGTTGATTCTAGTTCAAAGTAGGCCTCAGTAAAAGCGTGCAACTCGTGAGAGTCAAGATCCATCGCGAGCGTGGGCTCATCAAACTGAATCCAGGAAGCACCAGAGCTTTAAGCTCAGAAACAACTTCCCTGTTGAAGATTTTGTAGTTACCATGAATATTAGACAAGTCATATGGGTATTCAAATAATATAAAATAAATGCAGATTAAAATATCTATAATATTAATAGGCTATGATTGCATACTTGTAGATTTTTATTGTTATTCAATGTTCAAAACGTGTAACTCAAGCAAAGTTTCTCTCAAAATATTGGATTCGAGAAAACATTATAAAACGACTGATACGCAAGAACTGGAATTTCAGGAAATAAATAAATAATTTAAAGGGATAATTCAAATTTGCCCACTGAGGTTAGGCTTAAAGAAAATTGAAGACCTCAATTTTCTGAAATCTAAGATTGCCCCCTGAGGTTACTGTAGCACCGTTAGATTTAACGAAAAATGTATTAAATAGTAACTTAACGCTAATAAACAGTAGTATTTTTCATTAAATCTAACGGTTTAATACATTTTCCGTTAAATCTAACGGTGCTACAGTAACTTCAGGGGGCAATCTTAGATTTCAGAAAACTGAGGTCCTCAATATTTTTTAGGCCTAACCTCAGGGGGTAAATTAGAATTACCCCTAATTTAAAATTACATCAAGATGAACATTTTCCTTGAGCATAAAAATCAATAACTCAAACTTGTGACCCATGCTAGAAGTTAAGAAGAAGAAAAAATGAAAATAGAGAAGCTAATAAAATAACCAGAGAAAATATACTTTCAACTAAACATTTCCATAAATATTTTTAAAGATCAGACTCTATAAAAACAGAAGATATTAAAAAAAATTAGAAACAAAACACACTATCACATCAAAACAGTGAAAATTTTACTTTAAGCTAAAGATTTTGTAAAATATTCAAAGATCAAGACTTGTACCTCAAATCATCACGCCATGCACAATCATCAAACATCCACAAACAGAAACAACTCAGACTTTCAAAAACTTCGAGTTAAAAATATGATACTTGAAGTACAGCTAACTTAAGTAGAAATTTAACAAAAGATCAAGCAACAAGCTAAAATTAAAATAATAATAATAATAATAATCAGTAAATAAAATAAGGTTGGAAGTTTAAAGATCATAATTTGTAACAGTGATTCTGACACTCCAAAAGAAGCTCTTGTCTACCTTTAAGTGAAACTTTCTGTCTCTGACCTTTTCACATTTGCAGAGCTCAAACTGTGCTTTAGAAGTTTCTCTCCTGAGAAAATTCAAAACATCAGCACCACCAAGGCGATTTACACACTCCACAAACTTCTCATGAAGATCTTGAGTCCATCAGATTCGAGGTTTATTGGAGAGAACAGGCCTAGATGAAAAAGAACCACCAGAGGAAACAGAAACACTTCCAAGAGAAAATCTTGGTGACTGCCTCTCTCGCCGAGAAGTGATGTTCAGCTAATGAGCAAAGTAAAGAGAAAGAGTTAGCAAGAATCAAACTTGAGTTATTCTGGATAAAGCAATGTTGAAAAGGTTATAGTTAAGAAAATATTTACTCTGTGATCTTAGATTTCATCAAATGAGGCCGTAAAGTTCCGTCCACCAGTGGCAGCATCGTCTCTGAGCAACTTGATTTGTTCGTGAGGAAGAACCTTGCTACCAACCAGATTGGTATAGGGATTTCTGTAGGATCCTTTAGAGTATTTATGGTTATAGTATTGATTGCCACAGAAATCAGATTTCACCATTGATTGCAAGGTGTTCCTTATTTCAATACTGGGTTCAGGTTGCTCTAGCAATACAACAGAAAAGTTCTCCCTGGATGTTGAAACTCCACCAATGGCTGGTGATGGCTGCACCTGCATGTGAGTCCTCAGGTTCCAAGGTTGTTGCATAACAAAATACTCAGGTAATCCAATATTACAGTCACTACTCATTCCTGGTTTCTGTTGAAATCTTTCCTAGAAATTGATCTTCTGACTGTTCATTGAAATCCAATCCAAATAATTAAGCTAACAAGAACGGCAGGCAGTGTTGCTAGCATTAGAAAGTGAATCAAACTTCATTCTCCGGTGAATTATTTAAGACTAAAGAAGCCATGCCGCAGATCCGCAACATGTGGAAAAGGAAAGATGCAGATTAGATGATGGATGAAACAACAGCAGAGTTGAATTCATATTAATAGCTTAAAATTCTCACAATATTCCCAAAGCCTTCTAAGGTAAGATATGAATATAAATGTGAATAGTGTTGTCTGCGTTCTCTTTTATTTATTCCCAGAAAGGACAAATTCTAAATTGATTTATTGACATAACCAAAGCACAAAAACATTCAATTTTACAAATTAATCAACAAGATAAACCTCTTCTAGATAAACATATCCTTTTAACAATCTCCAAAATTATATTCTTTTCACCTTCTCTAAAATCAGAATAATCACTTCTATGCATATTTTTCAAAACCAGACTAATCTATTCGATATTCAACAAATTTTACATAAATGTAAGTAACTTACGGAAATAAAATCAACCAAAAAAAAAAATCTGAAGAGGAATATTGATATTGGACTTGCGTGGTTTAATGGTAACAAATAAGAGCTATGTAGGCATAAGTTCATAAAACGGATCTACAATTACTCCTGTGAAATCACTTTAACCACCCTTAAAAGAATTATTTTATTTAATTTTGGCTGAAAAGAAAGACAAATTCTCTAGGTGATTTCTGAATGAGATGGCACTTTGCATAACATGTGAATTTCTCAAAACATACCTGCTCTCTCACCAATCAAGCACAATGTCCACAATCAGATGCCGAAAACAGAACAAAATCTCAAATAACTCAAAACGCACGCGCACACACCCAAAGAGCAAAAACGACAACACTTTAACTTCTAACCATCCTAACCCAGAAAGCTCAAATTTTTCTTATTCTCTCAAGTCTGGCCCAAAACATAACAAAAAATATAAACAACAAAAAAAAAACTCAAAAAAAAAAACTACCAAAGCAACCAAACACAACTTAGTTTTCGAAGACAAAGTAGAAAAACAAACAAACAGAAAATTGAGAAGAAGGGAGCTCAAACAATTAATAGCAAAATTCTCTGACCATGGACAATCTTGTTTATTTCTTGCAAGGAAACAAATAACTAAACAAAGGCCTAGGCAAGCAGGCAAGCAAGAAATGAAATATAGATATAAAGTTCCGAAAGCCCTTTTCTCCTTCCCGATGCACACATGCAAACTGTAGCAAACCCGCCAGAAATAAGAAAGAAAAAAAACCCACTGCACCAGGAAAATCAAAGAGAATGGAGAGCGAGAGAGGGAGAGAGAGAGAGAGAGAGAGAGAGAGAGAGAGGAGAGGAGAGAAGCTTACATGAACTTGAGAGAAATCGGTGATGGAGAAACCAGTGCAGACCGATCGACCTGAGTGATGGATTGAGGAAGAGATACCGGTGAATAGGGAGCAAGGGAGATGAGGGATTGAGCTGCTGAGAGTCGATTGAAAAAGAGAAACATTGATCGAGTGAGGGAGATAAGGGATTCGAGTGAGGGAGATAAGGGATTCGAGCGAGGGAGATAAGGAGAAAGCGAGGGAACGACGGAAAGAGTGGAGGGAAATCGATTTAGGGCAAAAGAAAGAGAGGGAATGAAAACATAATATATATATAGGATGGCAAATTCGTAAATAAAATGAAAATTAATAGTGTCAAATATAAGCAAAAATTATGTTGACTTTTGTTTGGGTACATCATATTTTACGGTTTTACAAAAAATAGTCAAATATATAAAAACTAATGTGTTAAGTATTTTAAAATTTCTTGTAGTGTTACCCGAATTTTTAGTTTATAATATTATTTATATTTTGGTGCTCAATTATGAGTTTATTATGATTTTTAGCATTTTCTTTATTTTAGGTTGTTCTAATTTCATAATATTTCGTAAGTGGGCTACTTGATTTTATTTTTTATGCTATAAAACTTTATTTGCATGTTCAATTTGTTTAGATGTTAAATAACTTGATTATTAATTCCTTTATAGTTTTCTCTGAATTTATTGTCAGTATTTGAATGGAAATATGTTTAAGTGGATGATTCGGTGGCTGCAATGTTTTATTTTTCTATTTTATAATATTCTGTTTTGTTTATCTTATTTGATTTCAAGTATGATTTGAGGTTTTATGCTAAAATAGTAGGTTCCCCTGTTACATTTTTTATGTAAATTTTCTGTTTGATCAATTGCACTTGCTTTAATGATGATTGATTGATATTAGTATGTTCGAGTGTTGATTTGGAGCGGATTAGGGGCTGTTTAATTTGAATCTTATTTTATTATTTTCTGTTCTATTGATTTATGATAATATATGTGATTTTGGTTCTCATTTATGGTACGTTAGTTGATTGGGATCATGTTTAGACATTAAAGCTAGTTTTCAATTTAATTTTCTATTTTGATGATAATTGTTGATGTTGGTGGTTTAAATCCTTTCTATGATGTGGTAATTAATTAGGATGTCATTTTGAATTATTAGATTTGATTGTATTGAGTTTTGTTCAATGTGGGAGTTGGTGAATAATGGTTGGACTCAAATTGATGGTGAGAGACCTATTTCTCAAATTACTACTCAATTTGAATCCTTAATGATGATACTTTGATTAGAAGTGTGAGCTTGATTTATGCATTGATTTTACCATGCATGAACTCACATTGTTGATGAGAAATCCATTATTAAGGATTGAAGTGTGATGGTGGTATATGGGGAGATGTTTAATATGGATAGACTTCTAATTGTTGGCGAGGAATCCATTTTGGAGATTTGGTGCAAACATTGTAAATTTTGGAGTGTAGATGATGGGTAGACTCACAGTTGATGGTGAGAAACATACTTTGGAGGTTGAAGATTGAATTGAGGCTTTGGAATTGTGGAGTTAAATGCGGATAGACTCATAACTGTTGATGAGGAATTGATGTTTGGGAGATTGTTGGGATTATGGAGGTTAGAGAAGCTATGAAGTGTGGATAGACTCATAATTGACGGTGAAGAGTCCACTTGATTATTGGAAGTATGGATAGACTCACAATTGATGTGAGGAACCTACTTGATTATTGGAAGTGTAGATTTGATGTAGTTTTACTTTGAATTTATTTCTTTTGCATTTATTTTCTTGCATTATGGAGAGTGGTTGTAATCCTCTTCTCTTTCCCCCATGTTTAAATAGAAATGTACTTCATTCTCCTTTCTCTTCTTACAAATGTATATAAACTGCTCCACCTCATATGTAATAAAAAGATAAAATTGGTTGTGTGCATTAATTGGAATTAGGATCAAGATGGACATTCATTAGTAACTTAAAACTTTGCACTGACCTTACTAGAGGTCAGACTTTGTCTAGTTGGATCAAAGATCTGTATCTAACTTTCTGAACCTGTCTCTGAAGAGATTAAGATAGTTTGAGTATAAAAGCAAGGGATCAGATTGTCATTACTCAATTTCCTGTGATTATTCTTGGGTGGCGACTCCGTGACCTCTTGGCTTGTCTTCCAGACTTGTCCTGTTTTGCCCTGCATTTTGAAATGACTTAGAAAGTAGCGCTGAGATTGCAATCACTTGTAGTGGAATGGAAGCCCCGCTCACACCTAGGTTATATTTTCTAATCACATGCATGAAAACCCCTCTCCTGACTGATAGAATTCATATACAAAATCAACTAATCAATGTTCCCATTCAATTTGAAGCATCAAAGACAAGGAAATATAAATGAACTTAAAATGAATTATTTAATCAAAATCAAGCCATAAAGGCATAGAATTAGTGTTAGGCTACAATCATCTACTAGATTAAGAGTATTTAGCTCAATTGGGGCTTACAAAATCCACAAAAAAAGACAAGCAATATCATTAAAAACCCATAAAGATACAAGAGAGAGAGTAGAGAGAGAAACTAGTCTCAAGCTAGGTTGAGAGCTCCAATCCCTTGTAGATCCTTCATTCTCCCTTGAATTTTCTTATAGTCCTCTTCTTTCCACCTCTAATTCTATCCTCCAAGATGTGTTTCTAGTCTCCCCTAGGCTTGTTCTTTCAAAACCCTCACTTTACCCTTTTATATCCATGTTCTTTTTAGTGAAAAATGAGAGAAATAGCATATCAAACTCATCATCTGGCACTACAACACAAACCCTTGCTGACTTTTGGGTGCTGTGATGCTGTCCTTGGGCATTGTAGCATTGAACTTGCTGACTTTAAGGTTGTTTCATGCCTTACGGCCCCTGAGTTACTTGCACTATTTAAATCATTAATACATAACTCTTATTCATAAACCGTAAAATTCTCAGAAAAGTAAACTTTTAGAGATTTCTAATGGTGTATGGCTCATTATCTGGTTCATTGTAGATCGATATGGTTAATTTTGGGAATTCAGCTATCCAACAGAGGTGGAAATTGATTGGTTTTGCTTTATTTGCTATCTTATGCTTTCCAAAACTTCCAAATTTACTTATTTACACTCCTTTATCAGTGGATTCCATAGTAAGGGTGTTCAAAATAATCCGACCCGATCCGACCCAATTGGGTTTGATCGAGTTGATCAAGTCATGGTCGGGGCTGTTTAAGGAAGAACCCGAATTCAGGTTCAAAGTATCGGGTTTTTTGAGATCGGGTTTTCAATCGGGTTTTTAATTAAGACCCGAAAAAACCCGACCCCATATATTTTAAAAAATTTTAAAATTATCACGTGTCACTCTGTGATAGGTGAAAAGCATAATATTATTGTGAACCTTACCACGTTGAATCAATGATATAAATTTACAACATCTCCCCAATTCCAACCCTAAATTGAATTGAATCTCAAATCCTAAAATCTCATTCTCTTTCAACAACCGCCGCTCCTCCACAGCCCGAGCCGCTGCAACCGTCACTCCTCCATGCCTTGCTCATCCTGCCCCAGCTGTTGCTCCTCCATGCCTTGCTCATCCCGCTCTAGCCGTTGCTCTTCCATGGCTCTACTTCACCGTAGCGGCTCACCTCCACTTTTGCAGCTTTAAAACAAACAATGATTCTCTGCAAGGCTACTGCTCCGAAACGCACAAGCAAGGTGAGGGTGAAAGTGATGTCTTCTTCAAGGCCTTTTCAGCAAAAATCTTGCAACAATTTCTTATTGCTTGCTGCACAGTCATTGATGTGTACTTCCACACTAACTTTCCACGCCTACTTTGACACCTACTTTCCCTCATGTCTGCTTACTTTATTTGTGTAATCATATTATTATTTTTTTATTTTTTTCAATCTCTCTGTCTCTCTCTCAGATTTTGTTTCAAGGAGTTTATATTGAGTTTGGGGGTTTTTTTTTTGTTTTTATTAATCAAGATTTGGCCGAATGTACAAATTATTTGTGAGATGCATGTTTTCATGTAATTTATATGGCGTGTGGTTTTAATTTCCAGTTCTTGATTGTGTTTCTTTAAAAGAGTTTTTTATTAGTTTGTTATAATTAGCAAAAAATAAACTAATCATAACGAAAATTTAATGAAGCTTAAAAAAAAAAAGAAATTACTGATCATAATATGATTAAAAGACAAAAATCAGTAATTAAAAAAAAAGGTGAAGGGAGAAACTCCATTAGTGAACTTGTTGGTCTTTCTTGCTTGATTAATTATAGCTATTTGTGTCTTGATTACTGATTATTGTGTTTTGTTTGATTGATATTTGAGACTTACTAAAAATAGATCATATTTTGGATTGGTAATTTTGTTTACTGTAATTTTGTGTTGCGACCCGACCGACCCGACAAACCCGAAACAACGGGTTATGCATCGGGTTTCCTCTTTTAAAAACCCGACAACGGGTCTAATTTTCCTAACTCGACACGTGATCGGCTGAGTCAGATTTGATAAAATCCGACCCGACCCGACCCGTGTGCACCCCTATTCCATAGTGCACGAACATGAAATTATCCTAAATAAGCACATTAAACTAAACATAAATATCAAATAAAATATTCAAACACTAAAAAAATATATGAAAGGAGTATCAAAATAAATCAACTCATCAATTATTGTTTCTGTTGGTTCTAGAAGTGGCATGTGTATTACATATGAGTGATTTGTCATCATGTGATAAAAGCATTAAATATGGATAGTTTCCTAATCACATTTATTTTACATATATGTTTTGTATTAGGAGAATTTTAATTAAACTAGGATAAGTTTGGATTTGGAATCCTAGTTGAATAGGAATAAGTTTGGATATGATATCCTAGTTTGATATGGTATACTAATTGAATAGGAATAAGTTTGGATTTGGTATCCTAGTTGAAATAGGAAGTTTATATTTGCATTAATTATCTCTTTAGATTAGGATATAGTATCTTGTATCCTAATTAGAATAGGAGAATATTTATTTATTCTAATTTCTTTAGGAGTTTAATTATATATCTTCCTATTTTATTTCTCATAATCCTAATATGATTTTGATTAGAATTTTTACAGGATTTCTAGGAGATTTCGTCCAGGCATACCACTATATATACAAAGTTATTTCTACATATCGGTGGATGCTGATTATGTGGTGTGTTGTGTGAGTTGAGATTCAAGACATTCAAGGCATTCAACGCAAATTGAGAGAGAGCAATCAAGAGCAAGTTTGAGTGCATTTTTTATTTGTTTCTTATGTCTTGTATAAAGCTTTAGGCTTTGGTTAATTGTTATAGGTCGTGTGAGCTTGAGGGAGTTGAGTAATCACATGTGTCTATACCAGTTACGGGTCTGTAGCAGTTACGGGTGTTATGTTATTCTTAACAGCATGTTGTTAAGATAATTGTGACAGAAAGAACAACGTCAGAAGAGTGTGTGAAGGACTATGATTGTGATCGGGGTTGATCAAGTTTACATAGATTAGGTTAGTGAGTGAGCGGGTGTCTATCACTGTAAAGAGTCCTAAGTCGAGTGTAAACACATACAACATAGTGGATTGCAACTCTTGTTGCTCGTGGATGTAGGTTGGTTATAACGGAACCATGTAAAATTCCTGATCCGATTTACAATACAGTTTTCTGTTATATTATTCATAACTTCCATACGCTACAAAACCCAATAATTGGTATCAGAGCAGGTACACTGACATACTAGTGTAGATCAGATTTTTTTTGCAGATATGGAAGGATTTTGGACATGACGATCGATCACTCAACCACTATTACTTGAAGATGCAAACTATGCTTATTGGAAAGTCAAGATGAGAGCTTTCATCAGATCAATTGATGAAAGAGTGTGGACAAGCATTGTTCATGGCTGGACACCCCCAACAAAAGCCAATGACGCTGGGCAGCAGATTGAGAAACCACAGAATGAGTGGAGTGAAGCTGAATACTGATTAGCTGGATGGTATTCCAAAGGTATCAATGCTATTTTTAATGCTATTAGCCTTCAATAGTTCGGATTAATTTCAAAGTGCACCATTGCAAAAGAAGCTTGGGATATCCTTGAGGTAAAGAATGAAGGTACTCAAAGGGTTAAAGAATCTAAGTTGCTTACTTTGACTTCTAAATTTGAAAACTTAGCTATGCACGAAGAAGAAACCGTTAATGAATTTCATACTAGACTTTGTGAAATTACTAACTCTGCTTATATGCTTGGTGAGGAATATACTGAGGCTAAAATTGTTGGCAAGATACTTAGATCTTTACTAGAAAAATTTCAGCCTAAGGTTACAGCTATCGAAGAAAGCAATAATGTGAAATTGTGGCGAGTTGATGAATTGATTAGGTCTCTTCAAGCATATGAGATGGGTTTAAAGGCAAGAAGGAGGGAAAAGAGTGTTGCCTTTGTTACTTCTTTAGAAAAAGGAGAAAAAGATGACAGAAATCTTGATGATTCCGATGATGAACTTACTCATTTGACAAAGAATTTTGTCAAATATATGAAGAAAAATCTCAAGAAGAAAAATTAAGAGATTTTGATGCTAAAAAGTTTCATAAAGAGCCTGCAAAGAAAAATCAAGAGAAGCTTAAGAGAAAAGGTATTCGATGTTATGAATGCAAGGGATTTGGGCACATTCAAACTGAGTGTCCTAATTATAAGAAGAAAAGGAGTTTGTGTGCAACATGGAGTGATGATGACTCAGAATCAGATGAAGACAACTTCAACAATTATTTAGCATTCAATGGGACTATTTCAGATAAAAAGCAAATAGTTACATCTGACATAATTGAAGCTATTGTGTCTAATGTAACAGAACAGAACAGATCAGACATTGAGGAGTCAGATGCTGAGAAGGATGCTGAATACTATAGAGAATTTCAGGAGGCGTATAATGCACTATATGAGATGTGGGAGAAGCAGAAAGTACAGATCAAAACTCTTCAGAATGAACAAGAAGTGCTTAAGAGTGAAATAGCATCTGCAGATGAAAAAGTCATAAAACTGGATGCTGTTGTGACAGACAAGATAGTATGTATCCAGAAAATTACTGCAGAATTAGATGAGGCAAACAAGTGCATTAATCAACTCAATATAGGCTCAGCAAAGCTTGATCAAATTCTAAGTTTAGGCCATGATAACTCCATCAAACATAGGCTGGGGTATGATGAAACGAATGTTGCTTCAACATCAAAGACAGTGTTTGTTAAAGCTTCAAATTCCGGTAACACTTCTAACTCAAGCTTTAAAGATATGACTAATTTTGCTTCCCCAATGAGTTCTTTCATTTCAAATCCTGAAAAGGTAAGAAAATTTGTTCCTACTTCCTATTTTTGTGGTGTTAAAGGTCACATTAGACCTAGGTGCTATAAATTGCAAAATTTTTTAAAGAAAAAGGCAAGTCAGTTTAGACAGTTACATAAGACACAACAGGTTTGGGTTAAGAAACATGAAACTCATTGCAAAGTTGCTGCACTTAATGTTTCTTCAAATGATGATTGTGCTTGTTCTAAACATGTGACAAGAAATGAAAAGTGTTTGAAAATTTTCAATCATACAAGTGATGGCAAAACGTGTTGTTTAGAAACTTAGTGAATCAAAGATTATCTACATTGAGTATGTTTCATTTGAGAACCATCTAGTTGACCTGTTCATATAAAGCACTAAGATGCACTGAGATTTGAAAAACTGAGAGAGAACATTAGCACTTGGCAGTTACTTGAATTATAATAGTGTTCAGTTATATTGTTTATATCTGTAGCATCATTAGTCTATTTATAATTAAAGCATGCTTAAGCTGTTTTATTGATATAATTTTGCTGGTAATTTCATGTCAAATACAGAGAGGGCTACCAGCATATGATGTGTGAAAGCCATCCATTAAGAGTAACTTCAATGTATATCTTGAAAATATGTTGAGGTCACCCACTCAAATGGAAAAGGACTACCTCTATACATGTGTGAAAGCTACTGTATTCATTCAGAAAATTCACATTGAGATTAACTTTTGTGTGTGTAAGAAGCATGTTCAAGTTGATCACTCAATTGGATTAAGTGATAAAATAATGTTTATGTTTGAGGTTTATCCACAGCTCGGATACATGCTTGGTTATAAAAGATTATATGATGTCCAGATATTTCTGTTAAGTAAATTTTGACTATTTTCAGTTATGGTTTTTATAACTTACGTTCAGTGCTATATGTCTGACTCAGTTTGATCCTCTTAAGTGTATTCTGACGTGTCAAAAGGTTCCATGTCAGCGAAATTGATTTGAGGGGGAGTTTGTTCAGATTCAGGAGTATTTGATTTAATTAGTTTCTTGGTTTTTAAAATTTTTTCACATTTATGCACAATTTGAAAAAGTGAACATTTAGTAAAGGGGAGTTTTGTTTGCCATTTTAATTTTCTTTTATACTTTGGCACTTGTTCAGAAAACAAGGGGGAGAAGTATGGATGTGTTTGGTGTTATTTGGTTGTTTCTTTGTTTTTTATAGGTTGTCATTGTAGTTTCTTTGTTTTTCATAGGTTGTCATTATAGTCTTTGTTTAAGTGTTTCATTTTAGTTGCATTACATGTACTCATGCATTTTTTTCAACATTTAGATGTTTTCATCACAAGATGCCAAAGGGGGAGATTGTTGGTTCTAGACGTGGCATGTGTATTGCATATGAGTGATTTGTCATCGTGTGATAAAAACATTAAATATGGATATTTTCCTAATCACATTTATTTTACATATATGTTTTGTATTAGGAGAATTTTAATTAAACTAGGATAAGTTTGAATTTGGAATCCTAGTTGAATAGGAATAAGTTTGGATATGGTATCCTAGTTTGATATGGTATCCTAATTGAATAGGAATAAGTTTGGATTTGATATCCTAACTGAAATAGGAAGTTTATATTTGCATTAATTATCTCTTTAGATTAGGATATAGTATCTTGTATCCTAGTTAGAATAGGAGAATATTTATTTGTCCTAATTCCTTTAGGAGTTTAATTATATATCTTCCTATTTTATTTCTCCTAATCCTAATATGATTTTGATTAGAATTTTTACAGGATTTCCAGGAGATTTCGTCCAGGCATACCACTATATATACAAAGTTATTTCTACATAACGGTGGATGCTGATTATGTGGTGTGTTATGTGAGTTGAGATTCAAGACATTCAAGGCATTCAACACAAATTGAGAGAGAGAGCAATCAAGAGCAAGTTTGAGTGTGTTTTTTTATTTGTTTCTTATATCTTGTATAAAGCTTTAGGCTTTGGTTAATTGTTATAGGTCGTGTGAGCTTGAGGGAGTTGAGTAATCACCTGTGTCTATACCAGTTACGGGTCTGTAGCAGTTACGGGTGTTATGTTATTCTTAACAGCGTGTTGTTAAGATAATCGTGATGGAAAGAGCAACGTCAGAAGAGTGTGTGAAGGACTATGGTTGTGATCGGGGTTGATCAAGTTTACATAGATTAATTAGGTTAGTGAGTGAGTGGGTGTCTACCACTATAAAGAGTCATAAGTCAAGTGTAAATACATACAACATAGTGGATTACAACTCTTGTTACTCATGGATGTAGGTTGGTTATAACGGAACCATGTAAAATTCCTGTTCTGATTTACAATACAGTTTTCTGTTATATTATTCATAACTTCCATACGTTACAAAATCCAACAGTTTCAATTATTGGCATTCTATTTCTCAATTTTACTAATTTAAGATCCTAGAAATTTGTAATGATGATGTTAATTTTTATGTTTTGATGAACTGTAAGGAGGATTGTGGGTGTAGCCCATGCTGATAATTTTGAATCAATCTAGGATGCTAGCAAATGAACAGCTTGTGAGCGTTGAGCTCTCAAACAGGCAAAAATGCTTCTTAAGAAAAGGCATAACTTCCAGGCCATTATTGAAGTTGTTTTACCATTCAAAAGATCCAGTCATACGGATTAGATAATTAATTGTTGGTTTACTTCATCGAATTAACGGTGTTCTTTAATGAAGCATGCAACTATACATTCTTATTTAAAATAAACCTTTCCATTGTAGTATATTAGTTAAATTTTCCTTGTCTCCTCTTTTCTCCAGTAATTATGGTGTTGTGAATTTGTTAATTTTTGTTTCATGATTTAATTTTCTCCCCACAAAATGATTTCATTGGTGTTCTCTTTGACAATGAATAGCAGCACGAGGAGGAAGAGAGATGTGTTGGCTAGTTTTTATAAATATAGCTTATAACTTGATCTAGATTCTTTCAAGCAATCTATGGGCCAATCTAGGATTGTTATTGTTGTGAAAAAAAAAATAATTTTTTCTAAAGCAACAATAGCCTAGGGTGTTTGAGATTACTTCTCAACCTGATTTAAAAAGAAACTACTAATAAAAAAAAAATCAGATTTTACACCAAAAGCAAGGGCTTGGTTGGTTTTAGAGACTTGTTTCTACTTTTAAGATGTAAAAAGTCTAAAATAACCTCACTAGAAAAATAAAATATAAAATTATCCTTGTTCTAAAAGTTTTATTTTCTTAAATTATACTTCATTAATAAGAAAAAATTATGCATATTGATTGATTTATTTTCATAATTATAATATATAATATTTTAAAAAAATTTAATTTATTGCATTTAAGAATATATAATTATATTTTATAATTAAAAAATATATTGAATATAAATTCATGTTCTGTAAATTTATAATATGTGTGCATAAATTTTAATTTATTTCTTAAATAGATAGATCTATTTTGATAGTACAATATTAATTTTAAATTATTTTGTTAGGAAAATATTACAAAGAACCTAGAATTAAAGCCTAATATTACACATGACCCTGACGTTTTTTATAATATTATCAATGACCCTCCCGCAAATAACTCTATCAAATCAGGCCATTAACATATTAAAAGATATAAAAAAGATAACTATACCCTTTTATAATATTGCTTCCATTATTTTAATATTTGACTTTTGATATTAAAGAGAAAATTTTCATTAATGGCCATAAATAAGCTCATGGGCCTATTGACTAGTTGTGGTTTGGCAAAAGCTAATAAAAAAGATGATGATATTGATGATGATGATGATGATGATAATGACGACGGTGATGATGACAACAATAGAATATCTCTCTCACCTAATGATTATAGTAAAGTCTTGTTCTTTCTGGAGGTGACAATTTGTATCACACATGTCAACCTATTTAATTATTCGTGTCGAGGCATGAAATACGGATTCGACACGGTTATTAAACGTATCACTTGCGTATTGTAATCGTGTCATATTTAATTCACCTAATTTACTTAATTTTCTAACCTAATTAATTATGCATAATATATCATATTCTAAATATTTATATCAATTAAAATTATTTTTAGAATATAAATAATTGTTAGTATAAAAAATTATTAAAATCATTATAATATACTATTATGTAAATTAATTTACTTTATAATATAAAATTTTCAGTTTTATAATATATATGTTTTAAGTAGATAAAAGTTCATATCATTAAATGAGCTTGTATGTTAAGGATTGACAAGATATGTTTAACTATTCGTGTCATTAAACGGATTCGCGTTTTGAACACCCTCAACACGAATTCGACCCATTTATTAATCGTGTATTGTGTTTGTGTTGTATTCGTATCTTGTTAGCCTGTCGTGACCCAAATTATCACCCCTAATTCTTTCATCCTTGCTCGTTATTGGAAGGGCTGTAACAAAAGTTTTGATAAAACTATCAGGTTATAGATTAGTTCTTTCAACAACAACAACAACAACAACGATGATAATAATAATAATGGTTTCGTAATATGTTTGTATCCTTCATTTGGTAATAGTTTGAACAAAGTAGTATGAGAGAGAGAGAGAGAGAGAGAGAGAGAGAGAGAGCATAATCCTATAAATCTAAACAACTATTATTAATATGGTTGAGATGAACGAAACCATTTCTCCATCTCCATGTAACAGCAGTTGCTCTTCTCACTGCAGCACCAATGTCTTCTCCTATAGCAGCAATCGCTCCACTTGTAAGACCACCAATGCCTCCCCTGCAGCAGCAATAGTTACTCTTCTTGCAACAGCAACAATGCTTCTCTCTACAGCAACAGTTCTTCCCCTTGCAACACCATCAATACCTCTCCTAATAGAACTAGTTCTATCCATTGTCTCAGTACCATATCGTCTCCCAGCTATGCCATTCACTTTTGTTCAACATCAACAACATTTAATCTCTCAATAGTAGCATGAGTTCCTCCTCTCCCGGTGGCACTATTTTCTCTCCCTCTCTAACCATTCACAATATCCTCTCCTAACAGCAATACCATTTCCTCTTCCAATTACAACCTCCACGCCTCTCCTAACAAGACCATCAATTTCCCTCTAAGCAACACCAATTCTTCCCCTTCCCCTACCACCCTTAAGAAATATATAAAATAAAAATAAAAGCAAGCAGTTTCATTAGTTGATTAAAAAAAATTAAAAAAACATTATAATGAAGTGTTTATTAGAAGACAAAGATTTGTGTCCTCTCGGTCCCACGCTCTACCACGATAAAGTTTTTTTAGGAAGAAAAAAGAGTCCTAGGTTTTTGTTTGTTGAGAAAAACTAATCATGAAGACGTGACTGTCACTAGTAGAGTATAAAAAAGATTTGGTTAAAGATTTTAACGTGCTCATTATTTAAAGTTACATATTTACCCTTCAGACATTTAATTTAACATGGTTTTAATAATAGCAGGGTCATTGATGATATCGTAAAAAAGGTCAAGTCATGTGTAAGGTTTGACATTACTTTAGGATTATTTGTAATATTTTTTCTTATTTTGCTTTAAAAATTATTTTAAATAAATTAGATATAAAATTAATTATAAATAATTTATGTAGAATTTGTAAGAAATAGTAAAAAAAAAGAAAAGGAAAATGAATTGATTATAAAATATTAATAATTAAATATTACAATATAATGTATATATCCGTTTTGGGCATTTATAAATAATAAAAGTTACGTCAACAGGAATCCCAAATATTTCTCCATCCTATTTTTTTAGAAACAAAGCAGTTTTTAAAAGTTATTTTTTCAAACATCCTCCGATTTCTTTTTATTTTTTATTTTTTTACGACAAAGCATCATAGTAACGTTTGCAAGGTGTCATCACATCGACCAATTCACCTGATTGACTTGAATTATTTGAGTAGCAGAAAGATTAAGGGACTTCCGAGATTTAATTTTAATGTGCTAGGTTTTTGTTTGTGGAGAAGAACTAATCATGAAGACGTGAGGGTCACTAGTAGAATATAAAAAAGATTTGGTTAAACATCTTAATGTGCTCATTATTTAAAGTTACATCTTTACCCTTCAGACATTTAATTTAACATGGTTTTAATAATAGTAGGGTCATTGATGATATTATAAAAAAGGTCAAGTCATGTGTAAGGTTTGACCTTACTTTAGGATTATTTGTAATATTTTTCCTTATTTTGCTTAAAAATATTATTTTAAATAATTTAGATATATAATTAATTATAAATAATTTATGTAGAATTTGTAAGAAATAGTAAAAAAAAAAAGGAAAACGAATTGATTATAGAATATTAATAATTAAATATTACAATATAATGTTTATATCCGTTTTGGACATTTATACATAATAAAAGTTACATCAACAATAATCTCAAATATTTCTCCATCTTATTTTTTAAGAAACAAGGCAGTTTTTAAAAGTAATTTTTTTAAACATTCTCCTGTTTTTCTTTTTTAAATCTTTTTTTTTTCTTTTTTACGACAAAGCATCATAGTAACGTTTGCAAGGTGCCATCACATCGACCAATTTCACCTATTGACTTGAATTATTTGAGTAGCAGAAAGATTAAGGGACTTCGGAGATAGAACAGGTGCTATCACATCAGCACGTCATTTAGTTTGCAATTATTTTGGCTTCGCATATTCCGTAATAATAATAACACGGCGAAGTTAACAAGTTGCTAGTAAATTAAGAACTGCACAAATTTTTAATTAATTTTAAAAGATCTCCAATTAGTAATTGTAACCAAATATCTTGAAGTAATTTTGTCTCTCGAAGGAGGTAATGGTGTATGCTCTACGCTCTGGCTAGTTAGCCATGTGTTCTAACAATTGTTGAAAATAAAAAAGGAAAGAACACAAAGTTACCTAATGGTCGCAAAATATTACTCCGGAGCGAATCAAGAAGCCCATATGAAATGAGCCGAGCAGTTTCTTACAGTTCGCTCTTATTTTAAAGGTTATTGATGCATATAATTTACATTAGTAAGAGCATAACCGCTTTCATGACATTTTATTCAGTTCTCAGATTGCATCAGGTCCATACGCGGCCTTGTACTCACTCCAGAGGTTGTCAACAGTCTTCCCCAACAGGTCAACGAAGTAGGTATCATTATAACCAGTTTTTAACTTCTCGTTAAGTTCTGCAACAAAGCCAACTTTCAAACTGTTGAGGTAATCCAGAAACCTTGCAGTAACATCATACCCCTGATCCCACCGGATGCCGTAACCAGGCTGCACCCACCAACACGGCACATAGTTAGCCTTCAACCTCACAAAATCACAAATCCCTTCAATCAGTCCTTTAGGAGCCTCCCCGTTGCCTTCCCATTGCCATACATGCGTCAAAGTATGATAAAAAAGCCCAGTGGCCTCTTCGAACAGATTACCAGAGTAGTTTCCAAAGTAGTTGGAGCTGAGATAAATATCATTGCCGACGATTTTCTCCCAACCCTCTATGGTATCGATAATTAAGGTGATTTTCGATACATTTTTCCTGTCAGCCGTGGTGTTTTGATGAAAGACTTTCCATATAAATTCCGAGGCTTTTGGTAGCGTTTGCAAGGTGTAGTTGGCCCCGACTTCCATGTCGAAGCGCGCTCCGCCATAGGTATCGCTGGCGTTGTTGATGAAAGCATACTCGACGTCTGCATGGCTGCCTTGCATCGCTGCAAATGCTAACAGCAAGGAAAGGAACAACATTTGGTGAGCCATGGAGAGAACTTATGTATCTTTTTAGTCTTTTCCTGATGAAGTTATGTGCGAGAAACCAGTTGGCGCTTGCTGGTTTATATAGAGTTTTGACAGGCCATAAGACTGTCAATGACCCACAGAAAATAATTATGCAAAGGAAATACACATTTAACATGAGCGCGGCCTTTAGAACCATAAATTATTGTCAAAGTCTCAAGGATTTATATAATACTTTCTAAATGGCAATAAAAAATAAAAAGATTAATTTGAATTTTCTTTATTTGAGAATTGAGATACTAGTCTGTAACCTATGAAAGATAATCAGAATTTGTCCTGTTTATTTATTATTATTATTCGTCTACTACTAATCTCCAATTATATATGCCTGAGTTTCAAAATAACAATAATAAAATAATAATAACAACGAAAAATTACAAAAAAGAGTTAATAAAAGTGGCGAGTCTCATTAGGGATGACAAAATGTATCCTTGTTTGTAGACTTACCTTTATTTGGAAGGGTTACGATTGCTATTTATGGGGATGGAATGAGATTAGGATGAATAGAAATTAAATATTAAATCGTTGCAATAAAATAGGGTTTAATACTCTTGGTCTAGTAGCAATCCCATATGTCATTTTATATAAAATATAAATATTAATTATCTTTATTTCAAATAAAATACTACAACATAAGATGCTTTCGATGGCTTTAAGAACATGCCATTAAAAGGTAATAATGACAAAAATAGGTATGCTGTTGATCCATGAGCCGTAGAAAGTTATTTCAATTCGACGATATAGTTTAAATGTCGTCAATTTTGTCATTACAATGATTAAACAGAAAAAAACATTAGCTCTTGATAGTTATTTTAATAGCAAATACTCTTTTGCTATCATATCTAAAATAATAAGTTCAATTTAAAAAATATGACAGCAAATATGAGATGCTATTGTAACTTATAAATAGCGCGTTAAAACTTGCTGTTGAATTTTTTTATGGTAGATATACACATATTTGCCGTAGAATACCCATTCAACATCTTTTTATTATTGTTAAAAATTGGTTTAACAACAATAAGTTTCTCAACTACTTTTGATTCACAAATTTGTCCCAGCTTTCATTTAAATAAATATATATAATAATGCATCACTTTTCCATGCACGGCTCGTATAATCTAATCAAGTAGTTCACTAATTTACACGGATAAATCTCTATTGGCCAAAAAGACAACATATTATTATCAATAAACAACCAATATAGCTTCCAAGTACATTTCACTTCACATAACACAAAGAGAGAGAAAAAAAAAGTACTTTTTATTGCAATTGTTCAAAAAAAAAAAAAAGTGTGAACACAAGGTGTAAGTTAAAAGTAATTTCTCTTTCAGATGTAAAATGCCTTTGTATCCAAATATGTGACTCTCAGTATCTCCAAATTTCTGCAAAAAAGAAAAAGAAAAAAGAAAAGTGTAATTAATATATTAAAATTAGTAAAAGTTAAATGCTAAATAATAATAATTGATAGCAATAAAATTGTGGAGAAGGTAAGGAAACACTAATTTCATTCCCCTTGCAAGTTAACTAAACTAATTTGAAAAATATACAGAGTCAATTAATTAAATTTTAGGCACAAAACCTTTCCAAAGTACATCATTTTGTAATTTTGTAAATACCCGGAAATAGAAAACAAGCTCTATTAATAATGCATAGTTGCAGCTTCCTTTGAGATTTTCGTTGGGAAGGATTTAGTCAGAACTTTGCTTGTACCTAGAACATAGCGATGGTAACCAGAAGAGAGAAAACATTAGCTTTCAAATATATAGTTTGGCGAAACCACAAGACTGCCCAGTAGTTATTGTAACCATCTTAATAATAATCGATGGCAATAAAACAGAAAAAAATCTAAAAAATAATTTCATTTCAGATCTCTTGGGATTTGTGTTTGAGGGCTAGTCAGGCTGTTTACCCATGACAATTACCACGAAAAAGAAAGATCAATATCCAAATATTAAGCTAATTTTATACATCAAAGAATGATTACAACTCTCATCTATTAAACTAATTTTATATATTTAAAGCTATATATTAAATCAATTTCTTTTTTTTTTTTTATCCATATCCAGCCTTATTCATGTAATTTCTGTAAAGAGGAAAAAAGGGAAGAAATTTAATAAACATAACGAAGTAATTAAATCTATAGCTGCAAAACCTAAGCCAGAAGTCAGCTCAGTCTCAATCCATATACGTTTTCCACAGACTCAGCCACTCTTCTATTCTAAACTGAAGAGTTTCTCACTGGACAAATGATCAAACCCGCATGCGGCACAATGTCTATTAGCCATGCATCACTCCAATAATATAAAATAATATAAGAATATCAGCTTGTACAGAATCACACAACCAACAAACACTATTCTGGATCGATAAAGCGAAATAAATTGATTAACTTAGGCTATTTGGTTGCAAAGAAAAATATGTTCTCAATAACGGTATCATATCAATTATATAATATAAAATTGATTAAAACCCAAATAATAGTTAAAACCTGTTTTTGCTTACCTTGAATTTTCGCCAATGATAAGGATGGAATCTTGACGTTGTGGCAAAGAATTGTTACTTTCTGGATTGACAATTGGGAGATTCAAAACTATTGCAATAAAGAAAATTGGGGAAAAACAATGGGGGATTCAAAAATATATAGGTTTTGAAGATCCATTAACCCAAAAGATAGATTGGGTTGCTTGGTGAGTGCAGAGGCGAGATTGAACAAGAAATAGGGTTGTGAAACGTGTAATTCTTTTGGGGAAAGGAAGATTATTACTTGTTAGGCATAGATTTTAATTGGAAAAGGAAAAAGAAAAAAGAAAGTTAACAATACATAAGATTCAAATTATAATTTAATATTTAAAATAAATATTACATGTAAGTAGGAAGTAGTAACTGTCCCCAAGAAAAAAAAATTCTCATTCATTAATAATGTTTCGTGTTGACAGCCTACATGAGCTGCCTTTAATGATTTTCTAATACTAGCCTATTTATTTATGCTATTAAAAATCTTATAATTAACGATAAATATTATTAAACTGTTAAAAAATTATTTTAACAACAAGTATTATTTTTATGCTATGGAAGATATATGAATTAGTATATTTAATAGCATGCAACTAAACTTGCCCTTATATTATTTTTTCAACAACAGATATACTAGATTTGCTATCTTTATTATTTTGATAGCATCTCAATATTCTTTCCCCAAAAATCTGTTCCGTGAAAAGTCACTTTTGTTGTAATATATTGATTATTGTAACAACATAAAATTATATTATTAAAAATATAATGTTATCTTCAATAAAAAATTTAACTATTTTTTAAAATATCATCTTTTTTTTTTGCTATGATTTTTTTTGAATTTACTTATTTATCCTTTTGACCGTTATTTGATGAAAAGCCCGTTTGTTTCAGTTTCTCCAAGTAGCTTATTGAAGTAGATCTTATTAATGGAGTAGAGCCTATAAACAAAGAGTTTCTATTAAAAAAATTTATTAGTTATTTACTTGGATAAATATACAAGTAATTATTAATGTTAAATTATTAAAATAATTTTTTTTAAAATAGAAAGGATAAGATAAATCTTTTAAAATAAGACAAGGGTACATTTGATATTTTGTAAATTTAAAAAAGCTCAAAAAGAACTTTTTCCTGAAGCCTTAGATTGCATTTATTTTAGATTATCTATCGTTAAAAGAGCTTTTTTAATGTCAAAATTTCTTTTAAAATTTTTTCAGATTGTTTGGTTACCACCTAAGAAAAGCTTATGGATGATTAAAAAAACTATTTTATGTCTTTTAAAAGAAGATCAAAATTAAGGCTTTTGGAATAAACTATTGTGGAGCTTTTTTGTTGTAAAATATGAATATACCCTTACCATATTTTAAAAGATTTACCTTATCATCCCTTTTTTTAAAAAATAATTTTGGTAATTTCATATCGATGAATACTTATATATTCATCTAACCAAATAATCATCAACTTTTTTACAAAAGCTCTCTTTTTACAAGCTCTATTCCAATAAGATCTACTTTAATAAGCTTTGCTTGGAGAAACCGAAACAAATAGGCCTTAAAACTCTTCTCAGATGGCAACCAAGAATCTAAAAAACTTGTAAAAGAGATTTTAGCATTAAAAGAGCTTTTTTGGCTAGTAGAGAAGCCAAAATAAATATGTTCTAATATATTAGTTTCAAATTTTGAAAAAAATTGCATACAATAAAATTTTTTTAAAAAAATGAGATAGCCAAATTGCTCATTGACTTTGACTTCGATTACTTGCAAAGTTGTTTGTCAGTTTGGATTCAATGGATTTAGTTAATAACCAATCTAATCCAATATTGATCGGTTTAGAGATTTTTTAATCCAATCTAATCAAAGATCGAAATCCAATCCAATCTGATTTTATAGCAAAGATCACCCGATTAGATCCAATGCATAAAAATATATATCGATCCAAACTTTAAAAAATTAAAAAAAATCTAACGATCCAATAAAAATACAATTCAATGTGATATGGCTTACATGTAAATGATGTAAATTTAAATATCATCAATAGCTCATAGTCTCATTATATAAGATATAAAAATTCACTTATAAAATAATTAAAGTGCCTAACCAAAAATAAGAATAAACATTTAAATCATTCCAATACACATATTACAATCTTAAATAAATTTATAGGACTCCAACGAGCCATGCATAATATGAAGCAATTTATTTCTTGCATTAACATCAACCACCCTGCGTATTATAGAATCGTGTATTTTTGGGTTACTTAGTTAAGGATTAAACATATTTTATTATATTAAAATTATAAATGGCTGCTCACTTTTATTTTTTAGATTATTATATATTTACTCTTATTATCTTTTATTTATTGGATCAGTTCATAGCAAATTTTTATAATAGGATCCATCATCTAATCTAATTAATTCAATTTTTAAAATTCATAATCCAATCTAATCTACCAAGTAACCAAATATAATCAAACTTGAATTGGTTTGGATTGGTAGGTAGGTTTTGGTGAATTAGTTTGGATTTTGAGCACTCCTAATTACTTGGCTTTGCTGACATTTATTACTGCAATTTGTGGTCTAAGCTACTATATAGAAGCGGTCCATTTATATCCAATACAATATTTAATTTCACATTTGATTGTCACAATAATTGGAAAGTTTTTAACGATATTAAGAATACTCTTTTTGATGTGATCTTTTCGCATATCTTAATCTTAACATCCAATTAGGTATTGGTTGCATATACTCATAGGAATTTTCACCATTGAGGTTATGCAACATATTTTGGGGAAATGTCATGAACCACCCCCAGGTTTAGGCAAAACTACGCACTCAAAAATCATCTTTTGCAAATTTTATCCGCTCCTACCTCTACCTTTCAAATAATCATCATGGACCGCTTTTCCGTTAGTTTGACCATTAGATGACATCACTTCTCCATCCATTTTATCAACAATTAGTCAAATACCCCCTCACAACAATCATAAAGAAACATGTGCAGAAACATGTGATTTTAAAAAATTACTTTAAAAAATATAAAATGTGATTTAAAACAAAAATCTCGCCTTCAAAAAAAAAAAAAAAACACACAATGGAAACCTAGCTTGACAGCAAACCCAACAGAATCACCTTCATTGATTCACCCAGCAAACTTTTTTCTTAAAAATGAGTGTCGAACTAGTATTCAAGAATAATTAAATGAGAAATAAGAACTTCAATTAATAAAATGAGAAATAAAACAATTACCTTTTACTTTATAAGTAGGTTTGTATCATTTTTTGAAACTATTATTGGCCAAGTGTGTTATTGAAAACCATAATGGAAGTCAATTAAAGTTTTCCAAATGGAGCAAGAAGAAAAGCTCCATAAGAATAAAAATAAGGAAAGGATGAAGGGTGAGGAATGAGTGGGGAAATAGTATTTAAGAATAATTACATGAAAAAGAAAAACTTCTTCAATTAATAAATGAGAAATAAAACAATTACCTTTTACTTTATAATTAGGTTTATATCATTTTTTTAAACTATTAGTAGCCAAGTATATTATTGTAAACCATAATGGAAGTCAGTTAAAGTTTTCCAAATGGAACAAGAAGAAAAACCCCATAAGAATGAAGCGTGAGGAATGAGTGTGGAAATAGTATTCAAGAATAATTACATAAAAAAGAAGAACTTCTTCAATTAATAAAAAGATGAAAAAAAACAATTACTTTTATTTTATAAGTAGGTTTTATAATTTTTTGAAACTATTAGTAACTAAGTGTATTATGTGAGCCATAAGGGAAGTTAATAAATTTTTTTTTGAAACGGAACAAGAAGAAAAGCCCTATAAGAACAAAAAATAAAGAAATGATGAAGGGTGGGAAATGAGTGTGGAAATATTATTAAAAAATAATCAAATAAGAAATAAGAACCTCAATAAATAAAATGAAAAATAAAACAATTACCTTTTACTTTATAAGTATGTTTGTATCATTTTTTAAAACGATTAGTAGCCAAGTGTATTATTGTAAATCATAAGGGACGTCAATAGAATTTTTATTAACAAAACAAGAAGAGAAACCCCATCAAAATAAAAATAAGGAAAGGATGAAGGGTGACGAATGAGTGTGGAAATAGAATTCAAGAATACTTAAATGAGAAATAAGAGCTTAAATTAATAAAATGTGAAATAAAACAATTATTTTTTACTTTATAAGCAGGTTTGTATAATTTTTTGACAGTACTAGTGGCCAAGTGTATTATTGTAAATCATATAGGAAGTAAATAAAAGTTTCTCAAACAAAACAAGAAGAAAAGCCTGTAAGAATAAAAATAAGGAAAGGATGAAGGGTGAGGAATGAGTGTGGAATTAGTATTCAAGAATAATTAAATGAAAAATAAGAACTTCAATTAATAAAATGAGAAATAAAACAAGAGTAATGCTACTCATACAAACTATTTTTACAAACTCACATATACAAACTGATGTGACATCCCTATATAATCGCCACATCACCCATGTTAATTAATATCATTTATTATTAATATATATTTATCAAATCACTGCATTTATTTATCAAACCACATTATGCCACGTCAGTTTGTATGGGTGAGTTTGTATAAGTAGTTTGCAAGAGTAGCATTACTCATATAACAATTACCTTTTACTCTATAAGTATGTTTGTATCATTTTTTGAAACTATTAGCAGTAAAGTGTATTATTGCAAACCATAATGGAAGGCAATTAAAGTTTTTCAAATGGAATAAAAAGAAAAACCCCATAAGAATAAAAATAAGGAGAGGATGAAGGGTGAGGATAGAGGTGGAATCGGGCCGGGTTGGGGGTGGGGATGCCATCCCCATCCCCATCCCCAATTTTTTAAAGCGGGGATGGGGATGGGGAATCCCAAAAGCCAAAATGCATCCCCATCCCCATCCCCAACCCCATTTACTTGTTAAAATTTTTTACTTTGAAATAAAACATATTTTAAATTACAACTATAAACCTTAAGCAGCATACCTACAAATAAATATTAATAAATCTTTAGACAATCAACATCCTTAAAATAAATCTTTAGGCAAACAAAGGTGGGCTAGGTTGGGCTTGAGTTTTATTAAAGTAGGTGGGACATTAAGTTTTATAATAGGAAAGATAACAAGGGTTTAAGTATTAAATTACTAAAAATATATATTATTTTATTTTAATTTCGGGGAGCGGGCCGGGCTGGGCTTGGAGCATAATCCCCATCCCCATCCCCATTTAATTTCAGATAAAATTTTTATCCCCATTCCCCATTTTTAGCTCCCCATCCCCGGCCCAAACGGGTTGGGGAATTGCGGGGATCCATCCCCATGGGGATTGGTTCCACCTCTAGGTGAGGAGTGTGTGAAAATAGTATTTAAGAATAATTAAATGAGAAATAAAAACTTCAATTGATAGAATGAGAAATAAAACAATTACATTTTACTTTATAAGTAGGTTTGTATCATTTCTTGAAACTATTGGTGGTTTATTGTAAACCATAATGGAAGTCAATTAAAGTTTTCCAAACGGAACAAGAAAAAAAGCCCCGTAAGAATAAAAATAAGGAAAGAAAAAAGGGTGAGGAATGAGTGAGGAAATAGTATTCAAGAATAATTAAATGAAAAATAAGAACTTCAACTGATAAAATGACGAAAAAAAATTACTTTTACTTTGTAACTAGGTTTGTGTAACTTTTTGAAACTATTAGTGACTTAGTTTATTATGTAAACCATAAGAGAAGTCAATAAAATTTTTCCAAACGGAACAAGAAGAAAAGCCCCATAAGAACATAAATAAGGAAAGGATGAAGGGTGGGGAATGAGTGTGGAAATATTATTCAAGAATAATTAAACAAGAAATAAATAAAACAATTACCTTTTACCTTATAAGTAGGTTTGCATCATTTTTAAAATCATTAGTGGCCCAATGTTTTATTGTAAACCATAAGGGACATCAATAAATTTTTTCCAAACAAAACAAGAAGATAAGCCCTGTCAGAATAAAAATAAGGAAATGATGAAGGGTGAGGAGTTAGTGTGGAAATAGTACTCAAGAATAATTAAATGAGAAATCAGAGCTTCAATTAATTAAATGAGAAATAAAGCAATTAACTTTTACTTTACAAACAGGTTTGCATCATTTTTTTAAACTATTAGTAGCCATATTATTTTAAACCATACAAGAAGTAAATAATTTTTTCCAATCAAAACAAGAAGAAAAGCCCATGCAAATAAAAGTAGGAATGGATGTATGGTGAGGAATGAGTGTCGAAATAGTATTCAAGAATAATTAAAAGAGAAATAAGGGCTGCAATTAATAAAATGAGAAATAAAACAATTACCTTTTAATTTATAATTAAGTAGGTTTGTATCATTTATAAGGAAAGTCAGTAAAATTTTTGAAAACGAAACAAGAAGAAAAGCCCCATAAGAATAAAAAAATAGAAAAGATGAAGGGTGAGGAATGAGTATGGAAATAATATTCAAGAATAATTAAATGAGAAATAAGCACTTTGATTAATAAAATGAGAAATAAAACAATTACCTTTTACCTTGTAAATAGATTTGTATCATTTTATAAGGGAAGTCAATAAAATTTTTCCAAATGAAACAACAAGAAAAGCCCAAAAAAAAATAAAAATAAGGAAAGGATGAAGAGTGTGGAATGAATGTGGAAATAGTATCGAAGAATAATTAAATGAGAAATAAGAACTTCAATTAATAAAATGAGAGATAAAATAGTTACCTTTTACTTTATATGTAGGTTTGTATCAATTTTTGAAACTATTAGTAGCCAAGTGTATTGTTGTAAACCATTATGGAAGTCAATTAAATTTTTCTAAATGACACAAGAAGAAAAGTCTCGTAGGAATAAACATAAGGAAAAGATAAAAGATGAGGAATGAGTGTGGAAATAATATTCAAGAATAATTAAATGAGAAATAGGAACTGCAATTAATAAAATGAGAAATAAAAGAATTACTTTATAAGTAGGTTTGAATCATTTTTTGAAACTATTAGTGGCCAAGTGCATTATTGAAAACCATAATGGAAGTCAATTAAAAGTTTTCCAAATGGAACGAGAAGAAAAGTCTCGTAAGAATAAAAATAAGAAAATGATGAAGGGTGAGGAATGAGTATGGAAATAGTATTCAAGAATAATTACATGAAAAAGAACTTTAATTAAAAAAATGAGAAATAAAAATTACCTTTTAGTTTATAATTAGGTTTATATCATTTTTTGAAACTATTAGTGGCCAAGTATATTATTGTAAACCATAATGAAAGTGAATTAAAGTTTTCTAAATGGAACAAGAAGAAAAAACCCATAAGAATAAAAGTAAGAAAAGGATGAAGGGTAAGGAATGAGTGTGGGAATAGTATCAAGAATTATTAAATAAAAAAATAAGAACTTCAAATAATAAAATGATGAAAAAAAACAATTATAAGTAAGTTTTATAATTTTTTGAAACTATTAGTGACAATGTGTATTATGTAAACCATAAGGGAAGTCAATAAAATTTTTCGAAACAAAACAAGAGAAAAAGCCCTATAAGAATAAAAATAAGGAAATGATGAAGGGTGGGGAATGATTGTGAAAATATTAGTAAAAAATAATTAAATAAGAAATAAGAACGTCAATAAATAAAATAAAAAATAAAAACAATTACCTTTCACTTTATAAGTAGGTTTGTATCATTTTTTAAAACTATCAGTGGTCAAGTGTATTATTGTACACCATAAGGGATGTCAATAAAATTTTTCCAAACAAAATGTGAAGAAAAGCCCTATTAGAATAAAAATAAGGAAAGGATAAAGGGTAAGCAATGAGTATGAAAATAGTATTAAAAAATAATTAAATTAGAAATAAAAGCTTTAATTAATAAAATGAGAAATAAAACAATTAACTTCTACTTTATAAGTAGGCTTTTACCATAGGAGTAGGATCAACAACCCCTCTAAATTATACTTTTTTTTTAATATCATTTTATATTTGTTATATTTATATGAATTAGTGGTTAAAATTTGATTATACAGCAAACAAATATTGAAACAATCATTAAATGCACATAGAATGAATACAATTAAGTTGGACAATTAATGATTCTTTTATCTTTCCTGTCTTCTTCATCTTATATTTACATCCTTTATGTCCTTTAATTTAAAAGTGTAATTTACTACAACAAAGCAGACCTTTTATGTCGGTCAAAAAATGACATATATCAATATATATGTCGGTTTTCGCGCGACATAAATAGACCTGTCACATATTCCTATACGTGTCACTTGGTCAAACCGACAACGATATGTGTCATTAAGAAACAGACATGTATGGAACAAATATTTGTCATTACGTGTTTGCTTGTACTAAATATGTGTCTGCCAATAAGTGACACAAATGTAGTGTCAGTCACCAAATGACACATATATAATTAAATTGTGTCACTCACGAGTTGACACATATTTATTGTCATTCACTGAGTGATACAAAGGGACTCACATAAAAATTATATGTGTCGTTTTCAGACCGACATTATAATATATGTTATTCACCGAGTGACACAAGACGTGTGAAATTCACTTTTATGTGTCGTTTTTAGGTCGACATGTACCTTTGCACATATATAATACGTGTCGGCTTGAATTTAGAATTCAAGCCGGCACGTATTATATATTTTTTAATTTTAGAAACCTGGTTTTATATGTGTATATACATACAAGAACACGTAGATAGCAAAAAAAATGTATCCAAATAATAAATATTTATAACTTACCAATTTGGGCTCAAATTTTATGAAAGTAATGCAATATGATTAAGGTTAGATTAAAGAAACAAAATAGAAGTAACTGGAGTAATTTACAATAAAGAATCACACATGGAGAACCAATGTGTTGCATAGATTTGGCTTCTAAAAGGATTTGTATACCATGGTGTCACATGCTGCAAGAAGAGCATTAAAAGGATGAGGGTATGGACATCCGAAGATTTGATCCAGTAAAGCCTCAGCCAAGTCAAGTTCCAAATATTTGCTGCATTTAACTAAGAATGTTGCAAGAGTTGAATCCAGTGGCTTCAAATTCTTCTGCTGCATTACTTTTAACTGCAGAAAGATGAGTAAAAAGTTCAATATAATTTTCATGGGAAGAAATGGAGCAAAAATGGGCAAAATTATCAGTACAAGGGGAAAAAGTTCTGATCATAACCAGCACATGCCCTTAATCAGCATGACTCACCACTTTCATGCAATTGCTGAGACCTCTCTCAGAAACAACAGCTCTGATAAAGCTATCATATGTTTGGTTTGATGGCTGCAACCCAAGATTTTGCATCTAGACAGAAAAAATTCGCTTAATTCAATATATAATGCATTGCTTATTAGAATAAAGTTTTTCAATATATTACAAATAGAAGGAGTGCAACAAAATGAGTAGCAGAAACATGAGTACGAGATCCAGTTTGAGTGAATGCAGTCTCCCTATCATGTGAGACATATATGCAATGTATAAAGTTTTCATTCTTCCCCACCATTCGGCGTTCCATCAACTCCAAACACAGATTACCATGAATTAAACTTTGCATCTTTGCACAGGCCCCCGAGAAACAATTATACACAGGCAGAATAGGATAAATGCCATGACTTTCTCTGAGAAAATTAATCAAACTAGATTCTTGGAAAAAAGTAACAAAAACAAAACTCACTTTTTTTTTAACGAGCAGAAAAGAAAAAGTGAAATTATTAACTGATACATTTAAAAGGTATATGGTAATAAGAGTATATTATTACCATAAACAAAACTAGTTTTCCCACTTTAGTTCATCAGCCAACATTCCGAGATACAATCAGCTAACTTTATTCCCAAATTCTACTCTTAATAACGAATATGTATGACCAAAGTAAACAAGCAACTCCAATACAATATAAACTAAGAAAAATGAAAGAGCAAAGAATTGAATGCTATATATTTTCTCGATAAGACAGTTAAATAGCGTATATGTCACTAGAAGAAAAAGGCCTGTATACGGTGGCCTTCTACGGCGGTTTTTAAAAATCGCCTCAGAAGCTTTATACGCGAACCCATATACGACGGTTTTGAAACCGCCGTAGAAATCCCGAAATATCCCAAATTAATTTGCCCTAGTCCCGCTTATTCTCTCAATTTCCCTCTCACATTTTCTCTCAATCCTCCCCCATTACATCCCGCAATCGAGTCTGCCTATCATTTGCTTGCCTTATCTCGCATTTCGCCCTTGCTTCTAATCGCTTCTCCTTCCTTCGCAATCGAGTCTGGCGGTTATCGTTGCTTCGCAAACGAATTTGGTTGTGCTTGTTGCTGCGCCATCGATTCTGGCGGTCACAATCAATTTTGTCGGTTATCTCTGGTCCGCCTCGCTGCTGCAGCTCGTCAATGCTTGCTTGCGTCTTCTTCTTCTCTGCTCATCAATCCAGTGATAATATCTGACCTCTTCACAATGGACCATATCTGACCTGTTCCTTACCGTAAGAGTTTTTTTTTTTTTTTGATTTCTGGAATGAATTTCTTCCTTGCTTCCATGACTCTGTTGAATGTGTTTGATGTTGCATACCGACACATACGAATGCCACAACAAGTTATATAACATAAGGGGTTTGAACTAGAAGTTGCTTTCACCATCATGCTGTCTTCTTTCAAGACTTTTGGTTTTTGTTAGAAGGAGGATGACTTGTCATGATTTGATAGGCATGAAATCAGTATTAATCTGGTCTCTAATGAACTATCTTTGCTTCTATAAGTGTCAATACTCAAATCTCTCTCATTGCTGCCTTCAATTCCATGGAATATTAGTGGTTTGATTCTTCAAAAAAAAGGTTAGGTGAGTTAGGAGCAATTTTCGGGTTACAACTGTTGAAAGCAGTTGCATTTTCTTATAAATTGCACTCTAGCCTTCAGTTTTAGTTATCTTTTTACCAGTCATAAACATCAAATTAGGTCATTGTCGTCCATTCTTTATGCTGGAAAATGTTAACAGTTTTCTTAGTCAATATAATAGTGGTCATACTCTTGATGTAACAAATTATTATATTTTTTTATCATTCTACTAATCCTAACTATTTGACCATCATTTCTATTTGATTTTGCAAAATAACTTATGCTTTCTTTTCTTATAGTGCTGGTGGTGGAAACATAATTCTCAGAAGACTAGGATTCGATTTTAAAAGTTTAAACCTAATCTACTTTTTCTTTATAAAAAAGAGATAAGCCAGTACCTAATTCATTGCTTTGTATGCCAAAAGCAAGTTGTGTAAAAAAGAATGTGGGATTCAGTATTGGCTTAAACTTAAACAAAGATTTATTATATTCTAATAGATATTCAAGAGTCATCAAGGTTATCATGTCATTAGAGGCATCATAATTTCTTTAAAAGGAAAAGAAGAAATAAAAAAGAAAAAGAAGCAAGGTGGGCTGAGAAAGCAACCTGCTAGAATCCATCCTCCATAATGAAAAGTCTTTTGATTGATCTAGTTTGCAACATAGCTCTGCTGTGGGGAATTCTAAAATGGATTCGCTTTTTGTTCCCTGTGCTTCTCATTGGATTCTGAGTAAAAATAGATAGTATCTTTCTCTTTCAAAAGCCAAATTATAGCATCTTTTACTTGATTTATTTCTCTATGACTTGACTAAAAAACTCATTGTTCATGGTAAGAATATTTGGTGAAGTTTGGTGGATATTGTTGAAGTTTGGTGGATAACAAAATATATCCACCAAGTAGGTGGCCCTAAAGAAATTCGAACCCTTGACCTTATGGTTAAAACCAAAGGCTTCTACCACTAATCCCTGGAATTATGATTTAAGTAGATTATTATACAGTTTGTGCCTGGATCAATGTAACAAATTTGTTTATTAGATTCAATATAATTTAGCATAATTTCAAAGGACAAGTGAAGGTAAAATATTAACAGTTAAATTCAGGAAGTTTTCGTTGATTGCTTGTTTTCCTGATTCATCATCAAAATCAATTTGACATAAGTGGCTTTATGTGTCAAAATATATCATGCTTCTTCTAAGGTTAAATAAATTGATCATTGGCTTTGTATTTCGGTTCTCCAATCATATGCTAGATTATTTTTTAAACTTATGAGTCTTATATGAATTTTGCAGGGAATTCTTTTAACAGGAGCACCTGGAACAGAAAAACTCTCCTTGCCAAGGTAAGTTGCTCCTTTTATACCTTCATAAATGGATTTCCACATGTCAAGGGCTTTCTAGGTTTTGGACTTAACCATAAAATGCGTAAATGGCATAACATATAAGAATTACGTACGAAAACTAATTCTAGTTTCACATTTTGTCAAAGCTGCTTCATTCGTTTTCTGCTTAAACCTTATTGATCTGTTTGTTTCATTTGTTTATAACTGTATAGAGTGGCATTCTTCTTATATGTGAATCTCCAGTTATGATGTGGACATTCTTTTTCATTTTATTTTGTAATTTTCTCATACAAATCATTAAATATCAAAAAATAGGGAGGGGAAATATTGGTTAATGTCCGAGCTGTTTAAATCACAATGGAAATCTTCAGTTTGTAAGCCTAGGTGTACAGAACTCTTTATTGAAAATGGTTGAATTGTAATGCTTTTGTTTTCAAAAAATTTATTCTGAAAATGTTTTGATTAATTTCAACCTTGAAGGCTATTGCTGGAGAAGCCGGGGTACCATTTTTCTACAGAGCAGGATCTGAATTTAAGGAAATGTAAGCCATCTTTTGCTTTTTATTGTGCTACTTATTTAATGTCCATGATTATATTATTACCCTGTTATAAATCTTGGAAATAGTGTCATATGCTTCTCAGCTAAGGTACTGGTAAAATTAACATGCAATATTTATTATTTTGGTCATTTTAGAACATTTTGCAGGTTTTTTTTTTTTTGTCCCTGCGTTTGATTGCTGAAGTTGTTTTTATCTTGCCATACTAGTATAGGATTTTTACTTCACTACAAGAAATTTTGAAATACTTGACACATTAGTTTTTACATATTTGACCATTTTTTGTAAAACCGTAAAATATGATGTACTCTAAAAAAGTCAACATGTTTTTTCATTATATTTGACACTATTAATTTTCATTTTATTTACGAATTTGCCATTGTATATATATAATATTTTCATTCCCTCTCTTTTCGTTTGCCCCAAATCCCTTTCCCTTCTTCACTCTTTCGCCCCAAATCCCTTTCCCTCCTTCATTCTTTCCGTCATTCTCTCACTTTCTCCTTTGCTTTGCGGCTCAATCCTTATCTCCCTCACTCGAATCTCTTTAAGTTAACAAAGTCGCTGGACAGGAACCCCAGCCCAGGCCCCGACCCCTTTTTACCAGTTCACTTTAACCACAATTCAACTCAAACTCAAACTTAAGCTCGTTCAAAGATTGCAAATTTCAAGAAATGATTCACAACAACAACCTTGAATCCCCGACGCTCTCCTCGCCCTGGTCTTGCGAGCAGGAAAAGCTCTTCGAGGGGGCCCTCGTGATATTTCCCGATAAGACCCCGGAGAGGTGGGAGAAGATCGCCGGCCAAGTCCCCGGCAAGAATTCGCTGGAAGTGCAGCAGCGTTACGAGGAGTTGGTTCGTGATTTGTGGGAGATTGATTCTGGGCGTGTCGAGCTGCCAAGTTATTACGACGAGTTGGACTCGGTCGACGAGTGCGCGAAGAGTTTAGGGTTTGGTGGGCCCGCTAAGGGTAAGGAGAGGGAGACTGAGAGGAGAAAGGGAGTCCCTTGGAGCCCAGAAGAGCATAGGTCCGTAGAAAATCAGAAATTTTTTTTTCTACTTTTAACTATTGCTTTCCTTCTCTGATTTTTAAGAATTTTTTTAATACAGAATTTTGTAATATATATGAATAAATTTGTTTATTTTGTTATTTAATATTATATTTTTTAGAATTTTTTTAATCCAGAATTTTGTAATATATATGAATATATTTATAGAGCTCTATAAATTTCTCTTTAGATGCCGTTTAATTGCTTGGTTAAGACTTGGTGTCTGTTGTTTAGTTGGTGTATGGACTGTGTTTCCTCTTTATTTATTCATCGATTTTTTTATGAAGCAGTTTTTTTGTAGAAAATTTTTTTGCTGTTTCTTTTAGACATCCGAGGTTATGGAAATTATCTATCATTTAAGTGGGGGTTTTTGATGTTTCATGCGTGGACTTTCTGTAAATTAAATCCTCTACCTTCTGTTGTGTAGCATCTCTTTACCCAAAATTTAATTTAAATCTTTATTCATTTGACAATCAACTTAATAGTAATTTGGTTTGCTTTTGATTAATGCTGGCTACAGGCTGTTGTTAGTTTCATTACAATGCAATTTCAGCTGTGTTCTGTCTTTTTCACATTCTCTCTTGGCACAAAAACACATTATTTTGGTCGAACTATTGTTCATGGTGGTGCAAGAGTATGTTCTTCTCTCTTTTGGCTTAATTACCTTTTTAGGTGCAAGACATAATTAATTATTTTGATTCTTCAGTATCAAGCTACTAGTAGGGGATTTGTGGTCCGCCATATCAAATTTTCAGAAAATTACAGGCTTTACTCCTGCAGTCATTTTGTTAAGGGGTGATCTCTCTTTCTCTCCTGTACTCTCTCTCACATGAACACAGAATAAACTTAAAGTGGAATAATCATTCTAATTTTACCTTTTTTTTTTCAGGTTAGAAGTAGTGCTGTTGCTGGTGGTGTTTCTTGCATACGGGTATTATGATGGTGGTTCCCCATCCTACATTCTTATCACAATCAGCAGTTGGTTTATGGCTCTTTCTTGGCTTTATGCTCCCTATTTGTTCAACCCATCAGGATTTGAGTGGCAAAAGTAAGCTCTGCTTTTATATTCTTTTTAAGCTGAGATTCTACCCCATTCTTTGAATACTATCATTGTTGTGATTTTAGGATGGTGGAGGATTTCAGAGATTGGACAAATTGGCTTCTTTACAGAGGTGGAATTGGAGTTAAAGGGGAAGAAAGCTGGGAAGCTTGGTGGGAAGAGGAATTGGTATTAGTTCAGTTCTTTGTCGTTTCTTTGGTTGATTGTCTGGTGTTATTTGCCTTTTATTTTTTGCAGTTTATTTTGCCTTTTATTTTCTGCAGTTTATTTTGATTATTTACTTAAAAATACTAGTAAGCCTCTTGTTTTATTTGCTTAATTTCTATTAGTTGGTTATTACATTTGAAGGGCCTGAACGGTGCATTTAGTTCCCTGCTGTTCAACCGAACCTTTGTCTGGTAGCTGATCAGATTAGCTTATGTATTGTAATGGTTTTTTCACAAAAGAGAATAGAAATTTCTTTTCTCCTGGGATTTGTTCTCCCTGGACACCCAGTGAGCTACATCTTCCATGCATCCAAAAGATTGTTGTACTACTTTCCATTCAAGTGTCTGCTATCAAGTTCTGCTAGATTACTGCTGTTAGGCACTTATTAGCCTCTTCTTTTTAGATTATTTTATTTTGTTCTACCTTTTGAGTGCTAAGTATCATAAAATTTGTGTTTTTTTATTTGTCCTTCTATTTTTTTGGGTCCACCATTAATGATCTTTCAATGCTTCCAAATTGAACTGGTATATATCTTGTCTTTCAATGCCTATATTAATTCCTCAGACTTGTATGAAGAACACATGTATATATCTTTTGTCTTTCAATGCTTATATTAATTCCTCAGACTTGTCTTTCAGAACTGGCATGGTTACCAACAGTGGGTGCTGAGTCAGAGTCAGCTGAAGCCATCACCTTGCCAATCTTCAGTGCAAGCATATTCATTGTTGTTGCTATTGTTCTCTCGATGTATCTTATCTTCAAACATTTTGCTGGTTATAATCAGCCCGAGGTTCATGCTTATTTTCTCTATTTTGAAGTTTGGTTTTTCTTTATATAATGTTGCTTTTATATGTTTATTTTTCACTTGCAGTACTCGCCTATTGCTTCTGTTATCAAAATGGCTTTGTACTATCTTGTATAATTTTTCTAGTTAAAGTCTAAACTGTTTCTATTTCAATTAATTTTTTCCTTTTGTTGATGTTTGATTTCAGGAGCAAAAGTTCTTGTTTGGATTCATTCTGATGGTTCCTGTTTATGCTCTTGAATCGGTATGAAAATAACTATAACTTTCTCCACTGATTTAGTTGCAGAGGCGTACCACAGCTTTCCACAAACTCATAACAAACTTCAGAATTTAGGTGAATTTTCACTTTCCAGGCATACTTAATTTCTCAATTTTTTGAACTCTTTTACTGAAATCAATTCAACTTTATCATTCATTCTTTATTTCTTATTGTTCAGTTGATTTGGTAATGTGGAGAGATGTATCGAAATCAACATTTGTCTTTTGGATTGGAACATTTATGACAATCTCTTCCTCCTACACCACGGATCTCAACATTAGGTTAAACCATTTTTAATTACTAACACAAGTTCCATTTTGGTTCTCATTCTAATTCCAATTTGTTATCCTCTGTTTCCAAACAGAACCCTTGACTAAAATCTGTTTCCTATTGTTTATACAGCTTCATTTCCGTGATTTCCTATCTGGGTTTGGTCTATCTTGCTGTTATCTTTCTCTATAGAGCCATCTTGCTCACATTTATTGCTTGCCAGTTTGTTTTGAGGTACGTTTTAGTCTTGCTAAACTGATGCCTTTATTTGATCAACGTTGTTTTCATTTTCAGTTCTTTAATGGGAGGGAGGTTTCGAGTGTTGGTTTCATAAATAAACGTAGTAATAGTTCATTTACTAGTAATGGTTGATTCCATCTTTTCAACCTTACTTTGTGTTTCGGTGGTCTGGTCGTTGAATGTAAGCAACAACTGTTTATTTGTCTTGTTTTAACTGGGGATGTGTTTTTTTTTAATTCTTATTATTATTAAAAAATGGGCTCATGTGGTTTTGACTATTTGTTGTTTTTTTTTCATTGATTATGTTGTTCGTTAAACGGAGGAGCACGTGGTACATCTTGATCAGTAGAAAAGAGTTGCATATGCTTTAGTTCATTTTGTGTGAGGAATTGCTGCTTGTTGATCGGTTGCATGTTGAGTCCGCTATTAATTTCTCTGTTTGTGTTCCATGATACTATAATTAATATGGGGTTCTTCATTTGACAACATTCATTTGAGTTAGTGAATGTTTTATCCCAATGACGATTGAAAATGGACTTGTTGGCATTGCCTCTGGGCAGTTTTAATCATTTGAGTTCCTGGTTAACTTCATTAGCGATCACCACTTTGAAGATTTGTGTTTTTGTTTGTAGATATTATTTGGTTTTTGTATCCATACATTTTCACTTGCCTGAATGCTTGAAGTAACGTTCCTCAATTGATTTTCCTCTTTGGTTGCTATAGATCCTGTGTTCCTTCCACAAGGGTCTCCATTTGCTTTTTGAGAAAAATTAGTTGTTGAACGGTTGAAAAGATGCTCAGAAGTTCATGTGAAAGTCAGAAGATTGTAAATAAAATGGGAAATGCTGCACGCAGGTTGTGTTCATCTAATGGCTTCTTTAATTGAAAGGGCTAAAATTCTGTTTTTTCTTTGGGAAAAAAATTGTCCTGGGTTTTTTTCACGATATGATAACAACTTGCTCAATCTAGTTTTTCTTCTTGTAGCTGTAGTTCGGGTAGTAGAAAACCAAACGAGACTATAAGGCTTATAATAACAACATTTGTTGGAATAGTTTTTGGCTTCTTGATAGGAGTATCTTTTCCAACATTGTCGCTAACTAAGGTACCTAACCTTTTTTTTTGGTAAAAAAATAACTGCCTCTTTGTTTCTTTGAAATATGCCATTTATTGCATTTATGTTACTTCTAGCCAACTAATTGAAAGTTATATTGTTTCTGAACTTGGCAGCTAAATCTCCCATCCAGCCTTCTTCCTTCCTTGGATCTCACATATGTTGAGGATAATAGATCAGGCCTCTCAACCTAAGCAATTTTAAATGCATTGAATTTGAGGACTAAAAATGGCAGCTCAGCTCAAAATTTGAATCATACATCTAAGGATTGTACCTCTCTTTAACTTTTCATTATCATGATGGCCAGGTTATAATTCTTTCATGGCCTGAATGTTTTCCTCTATCAAATAATTTTTTTTTGTGATGCCAGAGTTGTAAATGGTTTCTTGTGGTTAAGACTTAGTTGAGTTTAGCATCAATACTTGCAATGAAGACTCTTTCTCTGTTTTAAGAAGGGAAGAGTTTCTTCACCTTTGTATAGGGTGGCTATCCCTCTTATGGGTTTTTGTTCAAGTATTGATCTGCTTGTTCACTTGTATGACTTTTATCTCATTTTCATACTTGAAACAAGAAGACATCAAAGAATAGTATTTAAAAGACATCAAATTAATAAAAAATTTGTTTTAATGGATGAAATTAGCTGGTGCAGGAATGGAGGAAGTAAGTGCAGATAGCAAAGCTAGTAAAGTGGTGGTGAAAGGGAAGACAGCAGACCCCATAAAGGTGTGCGAGAGACTACAAAAGAAAAGCGGTAGAAAAGTGGAGTTAATTTCACCTTTGCCTAACCCACCTCAAGAGAAAAAGGAAGAAGCTGAAGAGCAGAAGGAAGAAAAAAAGATGAGGTAATTATTAACTCCACTCCTCACCTCCCTACTAATTTAATCGATGCATTTACACTACTACTGCGGCACAAAAGCCAAAAGCTTACAGCCTCCTACCTTTCTCTCATCTCCGTTTTTTGACTTAGTAATAATAACAATGTATAATTTACTTCAACTTTTGATTTCGGTTTGGACTCTAGTTTAGTTTTATAGACTAATCAAATATCTTGGATTGTATATATTTATATATATTACAAGAGGGCCGATAGCGAATTCTGTCAGAGCTGTGCTGACATGAAAATAATAAAACGAGTGAGCAATAGGCACAAGCACAGGCACAGGCACATATTACAAGAAGATGGGTCAACACCATTTAGGGCTTTTGACCCCACACTTCCCCAACTAGATGTACTGTGCTGCAACAATCAATGGGTCACAGGAACGGCCTTCCTCTCTCTGTTTCTGTGTACTTCCCAGGCATTAACTTATATCTATATTCTTTTACCCACATCATATATATGTATAAATAAACCATTTTAATTTTATGCATGCATAAAATTGAACAAATAGATGTGCCCCTTTCCTACCATACTGGAATTCTTGGTTAGTTGATTTTACTTTTATTCCGTTCATGTTACCGCTATGACCCTTTCAATTCTTAGTCTTGTAAGATTCTAGGACTAAGCATTCCATTCTATTACATGTGCATAAATGGAATCCTTTTATATTGCTTACCTTCTTATTGATGTTTTCTCTTATAATGTTTGTCTCACATTGAACTGGTTAAAATCTATACCATTTAGGTGTGCCCGGTTTGATAGCTCATGGTGGTTTTCTTGAGGTATGCTCTCCAAAAAAAGTACAGTATGTCTTCGTATCAGCAGCAGAGGGAGCAGTTGGTCAGCTTGTTGGGCAGTTTGCTAAATTGTTGGGTTGCTATGTTGTTGGAAGTGTTGGAAGTAAAGAGAAGGTGAGTCTTATCCTTTCTATCAATTTCAGTCATAGTTATGCTTTCCCAATTGCAACTGAATGGAAATCTTGATATTATGATGCAATGCATTTGATGAAGATATGATCTCTCCTTGGCAAGAAAAGTCAGGAATGTGTCCCATTAATTGTCTTCTTTCATTTACTTTACTGCAATATCTTTTACGAGGACTCTTTCTTTTAGTGGGATTTGATTTTTGGACCCAAAGAAGAATGCCCATTACTTTCCAAACTCCTTGTATATTGTGTTCACCTTGAATGCATGATTAAGTGACAGCCAAGTATCCACACTAGCTCTTTAATTCAACAAAGATGATTATATCTCCCGAAATTTGTTGTTGAAATTTTTGTGATGGTCATTAGATAATTGATTCAGGCTTGTAGGCAGGCATAATATGGTTTTTGCGCACTGGTTGTGGAATAGATGTGCCCAACAAGTAGCAACCATATTGACAGCCTGGTCAACTCAATCTTTCAACTTTTATCCCTTTCTTTAACCCCCATCATTCCACAACATCAGGTTGATCTGCTTAAAATTTGTGAATTTGTGGTGCATAAAAGCTACAGGCTTTGAGAAAATGGTGTAAACCTTGCTAATTTTCTCACTTATTTGGGTTTCTATTATAAAAATTGAATCTTACATGTAAAGGTTTTTATATAGAGTAGATATTGGTTTTGGAAAGATGATTAAAAAAATGTGTGTATTGGTATTATATGAGTCACCGATTCATTTTATTTGAGGGAGCACCACTTTTGTATGGTGAAAATCAAATCTTCCCTCATTTTGTTGATATACATACGTATGGGTATGTTGTGTTAGCAATAATGGGTTTTGAAATAACAAAAAGTGGGTTTTTGGTTATCAATTATTTGTGTCTCTTTTAGTATTTGAAGGTTTACTATGATAAAAATCAAGGCATTATGTCAGTTAACAATGGTTATTAGGCTTTTACTTTTTATTTATCAAAACTTTTTTCTTGATGTTTACTTAAATGTTAATGGGTTTTGAATTTTAATTTGATTTAGTTGTCTATTTGTGTTTGTTTGAGGAGCCATGGGTTTCTAAGATTTTTTGTTGTTTTGCTTTGTGGTATTATAAGCAAATGAAGGCAGAAAAGTAGTTTACTTGAAGCATTATGTTGTAAATTGGTTCATGGTTCATGGGGAGCCGGAGGTAAGTTTCCTCTGTAAATTGGAAGAAAAGCAGTAGTTTTCTCCTTGGTTTTGAATTAAGAGTTATGTCTTTCATTTGTTCCTCATTTTCTGCTTACAAAAGATGCACTTATTTTTGTAGAGAAATGATGTGGTTGAGTACTTCGGATAGCAGTTGTCAGGTTTCGCTTTCACTGCCAATGGGTGGGTGCAATCATATGGATCTCGCTGTGTTAAGCCACCCATCATATATGGTGATGTAAGCCGTCCCAAGGCTATGACTGTCTTCTGATCCTCTCTGGCTTAGAGCATGACTGCTCACCTAATGAAGGGAATGCTTACTGGCCCAGTGACCATTCTCAACTGGTCCTTCATCCGAAATGACATGCCAGGTATAGAAAATGAAAACCAGTAGAAGAAACTGGGATGCAAAAGAAAAGAGTAATTACATTTGTTTGCTAATCTATTCAAATGGCAATTTTTATTCAACATAAATTTTTTTTTGTCAATATTCCAGATTTGAAACCTGCTATCAGATTGCTTTGGCTATCAAGGATGAGGTTGAGGATCTTGAGAAGGCAGGTATCAATGTTATCCAAATTGATGAGGCTGCCTTGAGAGAAGGGCTGCCTCTGAGGAAGTCTGAGCATGCTTTCTACTTGGAATGGGCTGTCCACGCCTTCAGGATCACCAACTGTGGTGTCCAGGACACTACTCAGGTTGATTTCCTCTTTACTGCCAATTCGACATCTCAAATATGGTAGCTGATTATTTATCTGACCCTTATTTCCAACTGGCAGATCCACACCCACATGTGCTATTCCAACTCTAATGACATCATCCACTCGATCATTGGCATGGATGATGATGTGATTACCATTGAGAACTCTCGCTCTGACGAGAAGCTCTTGTTAGTGTTCCGTGAGGGGGTGAAGTACGGTGCTGTAATTGGCCCTGTTGTTTATGACATCCACTCTCCCAAAGTACCATCAACAGCAGAGATTGCTGACAGAATCAACAAGATGCTTGCGGTGCTCGAGAATTTTGCAATGTTGACGGGTTGCAACACATGGAATCTAATAACAAAAGGAGTTTCTGACAAGACTCAGAAAACGGGTTGCAACACGATTGAAGGACTCTCAAAATACATTTGCAATGTTGACGACATTCAATGAAGTTGATATGTAAGCTCAATCCTACTAATATGCGTGCCTCCCTATGCTTATATATTTGATTATTTTTGTTTCATTTCTACAGTATTGGTTATTTTCCCCCTTTTTATACTGTTGGTTTGTCTTCAATCAAACTTTTCCTTAGTTTGTTCTCTGTTTTTTTCTTCGCTCTTTGATCTTCACATGCTCTTATCTTAATTTATAGAGTGATTATATTATTTCCACTCCCTTTGTTATTAGATTCCATGTGTATTACATATATATGTGTTACTGTCAAGTTTGGGTTTGATGGTCTGCAGCTAATATTTGGCCGTAAGTGAGTGAAATTCGTGGAGCTTTGAATTGAAGTGCTTAGAGATTTTGTCTTTTGGTTTTTGGGCTGTACCCTTTGATTTTCTCCTCTCTAATGCTTAATTTCTAGACTAGCATTTCTGTGGCTGGGTTGATTGTTTTAGATTATTCTTTCATCTTCTCATATGGGATGATTGCTTTAGTGACCAATTGCATGCACTTGCTATTTTGATAATCAATACAATTGGAATTTGTTATAAAATTGTCTCCTTTAGTTTGACATTAGTTTTGAAGTGTTGAAGGTTTGCTGCCTCATTTTGCACATTTTTTAATTGTGAATGTCAGCTTGTAAATTAAAAAATCAGTACAAACAATTTTTTGTCACCTAACATCACAAGCTTATGGATGAAAAATAATTAGAATTAAGTTACTTGCAACCATAATTTTGCACCAAAACTGTCACAATTCCAATGTATTAAATAGACTTAAATTATCTTTAAGTCTAATTTATTTTTTAATCATAGACATATTATCATATAGCTAACAAAAAATTCAATAAAATGAAAAAAAAGTGAACAAAAGACTACTATTCTGAAAAATTAATATAAACATATTTATAATTAATGGATTTCTAATAAAAAATTAAAAGATTATTGATTTTAATTGAAAATCAAAGATTGATTGTTGAATTTAATTTATTTTGTTAACTTTGTGCAAATATATTTGATCTCAATCTATTCCTTTTATATTATTTTCCACTATTTGGGTAGTATTCTTCTTGTGTACTTATATTATTCCTTTAACAACAGAAATTGGAGCAATATTTGCGACTACATATTTTGTTTGCACTTCGCAGGGATGCATTCCATGCAAAGTTGTCATGTTGCAACTTGAACTCAACAACACTTCTAGGTCCATTCATTATATTTTGACAGTATTATCGGAATTTGAATCTTCTTCCTTTTCCATATTTATAGTTTTTAATTTTTTATTTGGAATTGACAAAGAGAACTTTGATTTTTCTACTATTTTTACAACAGGTAGAAAAATGGAAAAGGTGACACAAGGCAGAGTTTAAACTGGTAAGGATGCAATTTCTAATGGTCTAGTTGATGCCATTGGTAGGGGTTCTCAAGCTCTTGCCATTGCAAATCAAAAGGCTAGTATACTTGAAGAGAAGCAGGTTAGTTTAAAATATATATATATATATATATATATATATATATATGAAAGATTAAAGTAAGATTTTTTTGAAAAGTAGTGGGCCTCTAAAAGCCTAAAAGCAAGATTCTTTTATATTTTCTTGCTTTTGCTTTAATCCTCTTTGAAATCGAGAACATAATTTAATTATGAAAGCATAATAATGATGGTGTTGCATTGACTATAAAATAGAATAGTGACAGTTAGTGCATAGTAAAAGAATCAGTAACCATCTTTTTCTTGGTTGATTAATAAATTAATATACTAAAATAATATTATTGTGAAAAATCTTCACGAACCCAAAGGAAGGTTTCAGTTTTACTTTTTTTTTTTTTGAATCTTTGATGGTGGTATTATCTTGTATACATCATATCTAGAATGTTTAATTATATGTTTAAGAAATATTCTGGATACCCAACAACAACTACATATTATTTATGGTGGATTTTATGTTTTTATTATTTGGGATGAAGTTGGTTATAGTAGTAGTAATGTTATAAACTCTACCCATTAATATTGAGGATGCTGCTAGGAGTGAAAGTGAAATTGAAAAAGTGCTAAAGGTTCATTCTCTTTTCGTTAGTTATAGGATTAGATTGGAATTTTTCTTCTCTCTTTTTTTTTTAAATTTTTTTGTTAATTGTTTGTTTGAATGATGCAAGAAGGAGAACAGCTTGTTCATGTTAATCAGGATACATGTTTGAACTACAGAGTTTTGGACGTGCGAACACCTGCAAATCAAGGGATTTTCCGCATTCAGAGTTAAGTTGGGGCTGTAACGTTTCTTCTCTCTCCCTCTCTCTCTAGTCTATAAATACTTGACTTATTTTCATTTTCACCACTAGGCATCTTAAAATTAAATTGCTTCCATTGTTGTGCAGATATTTAGACAGTTCTTGTTGTCTGAGGGATTTGTTGAGATCCACACACCAAAATTGATAGCAGGCTCTAGTGAAGGTGGGTCTGCTGTTTTTAAGCTGGATTATAAAGGCCAACCTGCCTGCCTGGCTCAGTCTCCTCAACTTCACAAGCAAATGTCTATTTGTGGAGATTTTGGTTGGGTTTTTGAGATTGGTCTCGTTTCTAGAGCAGAGAATTCATTCGCTTAGGCATTTGTGTGAGTTTACGGGTCTTGATGTTGAAATGGAGATTAAGAAACACTATTCTGAGGTAGAATTGGATTTTTTGTTGGTTTGATAGTCATGTCATTGATTTTTTATTTTTTAGTTTTAGTACGTGAGTTTGTTGTTGCAGGTGATGGATATTGTGGACCGCTTATTTGTTGCAATGTTTGACAGTTTGAATGAGAAATGTAAGAAAGAACTTGAAGCTGTAGGGGAGCAGTATCCATTTGAACCTTTGAAGGTCATTCTTTCTTTGTGAATTTTAACCTTGAAGTAGTGTTATTATAGTCTATTTAAAATATACTAAGTATTTTTATTTTAAGCTCTATTCCATTTAGGAAAGGTGTCCAGAATATTAAGATTTATGCCCCTTTAAAGTCTATTTTGTTTTGAATCTCATTATTGCTTGTATTAAATATTGCAGTATTTTAACTTATTTACGAAATTGCCATTTGCTATAAATATCTCATCTCCTATTCATTTTCATTTTCGTTGTGCCCTCTTCGTTTCTACCCTAGCCGACTTCCTCCTTCATCACTCCCACATTAATCACAAAATTCATTGCCATCTCATTTGCCAACTCGATCTCTGCCTCCTCGCCTTCTCTCCATCATCGTCTTGTAATCATCATCATCAACACAGAGGCATCACCATCTTCTCACTAAGATTTGCACCTCTGTAACAGGTCTGTATCTTCATTTGATTCTTAATCTCTCAATCTCTCTCATTTTTCCTTTCTCTTTTTACTGCTTATACATATTTTTACCTGTAAAAAACATGTAAAAACTCCTGCACAAAGAACCTGGGGCTGCAACATCCCCAACTCGCCACCCAATCTCGCACACCAAGTGATGTACGAGCTTCGTATATACTTACTTGAGGAGTCAACATAATGCTCAATCTCTTCACCAGCTTTGTATTGTGAACTCAAATTTTTTTCTATTTCCTGATATATTTGATAGTCATCTTATACAATATTCATTTTATTGATGCAGTTTTGGTTCAGTTCTTGCATCTCGAGCAATTGGAGTCTCACTGTTTGACTTCGATCCAGGTTGGTTGTTTCTAGTCCTAATCAGTCATACATGCATATTATATATTTTTATACGGTCCATTGGCTCACTTCTAACACTTCTTTTGCCTAAAATTTCAAAGCCTTACTCTTTTACTATTTGTGCAAGTTTATATTAAAATGACAGCTTTGCTTTCCTTTCTCTATAGTTGTCACCATGTTATTGCTCAGTTTGAGACAATACATTCAGTGCTGTAGGAAGTTATACTTGAAACCAACTAATTGGTTCTGTCCTTCTAAGGTGTTTCAGCAATCTTAAGCCTGATAATGGAGGATAAATTCCATTTGGAACATTTTAGGATGTCTTGTTTGTGCCAATGATGTCATGTCTTGCTGAAACTTGAACCTTTGTTAGAAATGAGGAGAGAAAGTTATAATGTTGAATAGATTTTATGATTGTTTAAATCTCTGTTACGTATCCCAAGAATTAAGATAGCAGTTTGTTATTTTAGACACTGATTTGAATATATGGTGAGCATGTGAAGGCATTGGTTCTTGAAGATTAGAAACTTGCTTTGCATTCTACTTAAATATGTTACCTTGTATGTTCGCTTATTCTTTAGTTTAATGCCCGATCTTTTTATATTCTATTGGGTTAAACTTACATTTCTTATGCACATGCAGTTTTCATCTACTTCTGAGCATATATTACTTGCTTATGGTCGACGTCATGGATCTCTTCTTAAAAGCATTGTTATTGACCGGGAAACAACTTCACCTATATACACTGTTTTAGAGGTACTTTTCTGTTTTCTGGCTTTGATATGGTTGGCTATTGTGTAGTTGTCTTTATTGCTTTTTCCTCTCCAATCCTACAGCTTTACTTTATCAAACAAGCTAGTACAACTCAGTCTCTGGCAATTTTCACTCAGTTATTTGGCTCTCTTAGGCTACAGATCTCTCTTCTTTGACACTTATTGTTTTTCCAATGTAGACTCTTGCTTAATATGTGTATAAAGAATGTCAGATTCCATTGTTTGTTTAAAATGGTTTTTTTTTTCCCTATCTAACCGTGATTGTTTCTCAAGACGTTTTCTCCCTTGTTGAAATTAGTCATAATGGACTGTAAATTTCCTATCCCTGTCATTCAGGTTATAGAGTTTTAGACATGGAACTTGTGAGAGTGCTTCCTAGTGCAGATGATGAGGTCAATGTTGCTTGCTTTCATCTTTTTGTCGAAGGAGGTCTTGGTTATGGAACTAAGGTCAGTATTTGGTGTGCTGAAAAAAATTATATTGCATTTTGTCCTTTTATATTCTTTGGATTGAGAAATTATTCTACTGTAAAATGCAGGAAGGGAAACTTAGGGTCCTTCAGTATGATGGTGCTAATGGTGCAACTGCAATGGGCAAAATTACTTTACTATAGAAAATATGGCAGAGGTAGAATAGTAAGCAAGGTAGAATAGCTTATACATATTTTTACATGTACCACATGGAGGAGTTTTTTGTGCAGGACATTGTTTAGTAATCAGTCATAGGACTTTTCATGTTTGGTCCATATTGATATTTAATTCTTATAGCTTTGCAATCTATATGATGAAATGCATGTTAAGTTAGACCGATTTAATGTACAAAAGTTATGGCATTGGCAGCATTGATGATAATTTACTCATGAGAGTCAATTAACTTAAAGCTGATTGGATTCAAAATATAAATATGCTATCACTATAGAGGAGTAATACATTTGAAGTTTGGGTTGAGTTTCTGGCTCCACAAATTTTGATATGAATCTGTCTCTCTTTCCGATGAAAAGACATATTTTATTTATTCATTTTTTTCGGTTTTCAAGTCAACATTTCTACTACATGTGTTGTCCTGTTTATATTTTTCTGGTGGCTAGTGAGATCAGCCTAGTTTCATAGGGTCTTCTCTGCATCTAGTTCAAATGTTTTTTAGCTTTGCTTTTTACTAAACAACCATATAGTAGGGAAAAATTAGTAAACCTAAGTCTCTTTTTATCCTAGTTTTTCTTGGTATCTTAATTGAGGCTTCCCCCAGCCTCATGGTATTTAAATGTTTGCCAAAGTTTGTAAATTCTGTACTTTCTCTAGGAATGGATACCCTGAATCACTGGTATTATCAGCAGTTGATATTCCTATAAATTAGTTAAATCAAAGATACAGAAATCAATATGAGAAAAGCAATATGTTCTTTTTGCTGTCAGATCTGAATTTTAATCTAATTGACATACTTTATCATCTCTTTTTGCATCATGTCCTTAAACTATTCAATTTAGTGATCTCATGATCGGAGAGAGCACACAGAGAAATGGTTCATAGTGGTTGCTGAATCTGGATTCTGAACTATTCACTTTACTAAGAAAATTGTCTCATGACATACTTGACTTTTGTTGCAGTGTCATGAAATAGATATATTTTAAAGACTTCCTCTGCAGCCATTCTGATCGAACTGTTGTCTGTTATTACATTCTTTCTACTGGCTTGGCTTAGTTTCACTACATAGATCAACTGTTCAAATACTTGTTGAAAACCTGTATTTGCATTTAGGTTTTTTCCATGCATTAGTGCAAGTTCCATGCTCTTGTTGAATGAAAAGAGAAAAAGAAGTCTGTAATAATGGATTAGAATTCATTGATTGTTGCTCTGGATTGCAAAGTTTAAGTCTCTGGAACTATTAGTGTTTGGAGAAGCTATAATTGGACCCAACAATTAAAATTTTGAATGGTGAAATGAGAGCATATGCTGTTATGTATTTAAAAACTATTAGTTTATGAGCCTGTTATACCCATAATTCAAGTTTGTGTTCAACTTGTTATGGCTAAGAACTTTTGATGCTATTCCATGGTGATCATGCATCAAGTTGTGTTGTGTGATAGGGTCCCATTGCATTGCATCATATTCTTGTCACAATGTGACGTTTTTGTTTGTTTGTGTTAAAACATTTTGCAGACTTTGGTAGTTTGTGGTCAAAACATTTATGAGAGTTTGGTAGTCAAGTTGGAGATGCCAAAAGATATGGAAATGGATACCTAACTCTCTATGTACTGATTATGTGATTTATCAGGTTATACTACGATACATACGTTGCATTTTTTGTCTTAATATTGGGATATAGAGAGTAATGTTATAACAAAGTAGGGATACATAGCTTGCAATTGCAACTAGTCTTAATATTGGGTATAACAGGCTGTAATGTAGCTATCTAATCATGTGGCGTGTACCAAATATTTTTTGTCTTGATAGGGTTCTTGACTAGGTCTAGTAGTCCACATTTCTACTTTCTCTTTCGAATCATCTCACTTTAGCTTTTTCCTTTCTTATCGAACAAATTAACAACATACAGATATAAGTTAATTTTTTACGTTGCCTTCTTTGTCAGGTCGGTGTTCTTCTTCAGGAAGCTTGGATCTTAGTGACTGTAATCTAGTTGATGAAGCAATCCTTAGTGATTTTTTTGGCTGCTTTGCTTCATTGTTTATTTTATATCGAAGGCAAAACAACTTTGTTTCACCATGCTTTTGTTTGTTTTCTGACCTTTTTGGGTGACTTGCAGTCGAAGCCGAGACTAAGGGAGCATGAATTGATTATTGTTGTTCCGAGAAGTGAAATTCCAACCATCATAGTGAGCTCCACTAAGAATAGAAAGGACTCTAAATTTTTGTAGAAGTAAGTTGTTGGGCTTTCTCATGGGCTATGTTTTTTGTTTCCATGAGCATCCACATTTCAATTTATTATGCCGCTACTTGCATAGTGAATAGTTGTGAATTGTTTGAGGTATTGGCTTGGGTTATATAGGACCATTTTTGCCTTCTACATTTTCCTCTTAGCAAAATTGATGAATATACAAATAGGTAACAGAACTAAATGTCATATGAAGTTCCAGCTTTTATACTGTTTTGAATTCCATAATCACTTTTTTATTTCCATTTGTTTACTTAGCTTCACTCATACTAAATTGTTGTCAACTCGTTATGACGTGTGCTCAATTGTACGTATGTCTTAATCACTTGCTTATTTTCATTTGTTTACTTAGCTTCACTCCCACTAAATTATCAACAGTTAGGATATGTGATTATAATTCATACATTAGATAGTTCATAACCTATTGGCGATGTGAATTTCAATTTGTTGTTTGTATCCCTTTTTAAATTTGTATACAAGCCACCTTTGCTGATTGCTTAATTAAACATGGTATTGAGAAAAGCAAGCAGCCAACTTTTGCAGCGTAATTAGTTGATTTATTCCTACACTTTAACATCATCCATTTATTTTAAAGTGGTTTTTGGGGTTAATTCTTTAAGATTAAGGACTTTGATCTCTTTATTAATTATATTAAGCCATGAAATGCTTTTATATTATAATCAGCTGCACCCTTGAAGACTTGCTAGGAAGCAAATAATAGCCATGGTACGCAGTTATTAACTAAAATGTATCAACCAATTCTATTTGTATTATGTAGAAAGACTAATTTTTTTGAAAAATATTTATAAAATATATATATACATACTTGACGGTTCAGGTTTAATGATTTGGTCATTCCCAAAAAGTTGACAATAACAAACCGTCAAATATGGGCTGAATATGTCATATTTGACGGTTACCTATTAATAAACAGTCAAATATGAGCTAAAAATTGGAGTAATATTTGACACAATAAGTCAAATATGAGTTCTATCATACATGACAGTATCCAAAATCGACAAGTATAATAAACAGTCAAATATGAGTCAAAATATTTGTCGGTCAAAAAAGAGTCAAATAATAATACTGACATACTTGACGGTCAAAAGGAATCAAATATGGAAAAATTAGGTTTTCATTTTTGTCATACTTGACAGTGTTGAAACGGTCAAGTATTAAAGAAATAATATTTGACTGTCAAAAGCTCACATACTTGACGGTCAAAAGCAATCAAATATGTTTCGTAAAGAGTCAAATATGAGCCAAAATATTTGTCATACTTGACAGTATCGAAAGGGTCAAGTATTAAAGTAATAATATTTGTCTGTCAAAAAGAGTCAAATATTATTCAATGCTCACATACTTGACGGTCAGAAGCAATCAAATATGGAAAAAATTTCGTAAAACTTGACGGTTACTGCACAATACTTGACGGTTATAAGCAGTCAAATTTTGAAAAATTCGACCGTTAGGTTCATAATATTTGACGGTTACTGTCAAATATTATTAACAAAAATTTAAAAATTTTGACCGTTACTTTGTCATATTTGACGGTTAATGTCAAATATTCTTCAAGAAACCGTCAAATAAGGCCTAAAATTTGAATTCCAAAGGTATACAAATTTGACTGTTTTGTAAGAGTCAAATAATGCTATAGTGAATATTTGACTGTTTGACCAACGGTCAACTATTATCATATTTGACGGTGACATATATGACACGCAAAAACAGTCAAATATTATCATATTTGACGGCTAAAAACAGTCAAATATTTGCTTTTTTTCTTGTAGTGAGCTTGTTCTTATGCATCATACACTTTTGTGATAGCTTAATATGTTGCCTTCTAGGTGGACATTGTAGTTACCACAAACGAATAGAGCCCAAACAAGAAGGTGCCACAAGTTATTTCACATAAAGTATGGGTCCCGATTCTGGGCTTTGTTATAAATATTACGTTTTCTTATGTTCGTTGAAAAGTTCATTAACATGGTTATATTCAATTGTCATTCATGCATATAAGCTTAGATCCCGTTCAAGAATTATTATTTGACATACATTTTTCTTCATTTTCGTCCAAAGATGACAACGAAGAGTGTATGTCTAGTAATGATTCTTGAATTATCCAGATTCGAACAGTTCGAGCATGCATAAGTTTGTATTGTAAATTAGTTGGTCATGTTTTGTTCCATCTTATCAGAAAATTTGGTTACATTTCCTCATATTCTCTCTGTACATAATAGATGATTGTCTATTTTGTGTGGATTTTCGAACATCAAAATGACACATGAATTCAATCATCTATATCTATGTGTACTTGGAGAACTATAGGGAAATGCTGCCGAATTTTCTTTAGAGATAGAGCAACTTGTGACTACTACTTTATAGTACAAACTTATGCATTCTTGAATGGGATAGGACCACCAACCTTTTAGATAAATGTTTGCAACTAGGTTTCATATTATATTTATTCACTTGTGCATGAATAAATTTGTATTGATGTCAATATTGTTGTTATTACTTTTAAGGGAAATTCTCATGGATAAGAGTTGGATTGATTTACCAAATCGATGTTGTCGAGCATATTTCACTGGGGTGGAGGGATTTCTAAATTTTGCCTTTGCCAATTTGGTGAATGACAATAGAATATTATGTCCATGTAAGAAATGTCACAATCGATATCTTATGGATTAAGAAATGTCACAATCGATATCTTATGGATAGATTCGCAGCTAGGGAGCATCTAATATGTAATGGGTTTTTAAGAACATGCAAGAGGTGGACCTTACATGGTGAACAATATACAACTATAGAGTCTGACCAACCTAACCAACATTTTGAGGTTGGTTATGATTCTACAAGGGGCGATGATATGGTTGGAATGATACGTGAGGTCATGGGAATTCTGAATAATGATTTAAGTGAAGGTAGTAGTTACCCAATAGCAGAGTGTCCCTTGTATCCGGGTTACGAAAATTTTACCTCCCTATCATTTACTGTTCAACTTTTGCAACTGAAGATATTGCACGGATGGACCGACAAATCAATGACAAAGTTACTAGAACTTTTGAAAAAGGCCTTTCCTGATCAAGTCAAAATTCCTTCTTCATATTATGAAGCACAAAAGATAACTACTGACTTGGGTTTTACGTACAAAACTTGGGATGCTTGTCCTAACAATTGCATGTTGTTCAGAGGCGAGTTAGCAAATTTGGATAGATGTTGCATATGCCAAATGTCTCGTTATAAAAACTTTGATGAGTGAATGATGCATCAAATTCCCATGGGAAGATAGCTGCAAAGCAAGTTAGGTATTTTCCATTAAGTTCTAGGTTAAAAAGATTATTCATGTCCTCAAAAACTGCTTCTCTTATGTGCTGGCATGCAGAACATCGCATTAAAGATGGTGTTCTTAGGCATCCGGCTGATAGTCTTTGTTGGAGAACTTTCGATGAAAGAAATCCGAAGTTTGCTGCTGATTGTTGTAACGTGAGACTTGGCTTGGCAGCTGATGGATTTAATCCTTTTAGGACTATGTCTATAGCCCATAGTACATGGCCTATTGTGTTAATGTCGTACCACTTGCTTCCTTGGCTATGTATGAAAGAAAGTTTTTTCATATTGTCAGTACTCATTGATGGTCCCAAAGGTCCTGTGAATAAAATAGATGTCTATATGCAACCATTGATTGAGGAATTGAAAGAATTATGGAGTGAAGGTGTTCTAACCTATGATGCATCATGTCAACAAATGTTCAAGCTCCATGCAGCATTGTTGTGGACTATCAATGATTTTTTGGCATATGCGAATCTATCCGACTGGAGTACGAAAGGGGAGAAAGCATGTCCTTGTTGTTTAGGAAAAACGGTCTCCAAATGGTTGTCTCATAGTAGGAAATTTTGTTATATGGGTCATCGGCGATATTTACCTACTACTCATAGATTTCGAAAGGATAGGATTTCCTTCAATGGTAGAGTCGATATGGGACCTGCTCCATCTCAGTTATCTGGTTGTGATATAAAACAACAAGTACAAGGTACACTAACTGAATATAAGATAGAAGATCTTCAACAAAGAATGAATAATCCCCAAAATCACGCAAACATCTGGAAGAAGAAAAGTATTTTCTTTGAACTACCATATATGGGAGCATAATTTGATTAGACATAACCTTGATGTCATGCATATTGAGAAGAATGTCTGTGATAATATATTATGGACATTGTTGGGGATCCTAGGAGATCAAAAGATAATTTGAAAGCTCGCTTTGATTTAAGGGATATGAAAATAAGAAAAGCATTGCATCCTCAAGAACAGGGGGCTAACAAATTATATCTACCTCCTGCATGTTTCTCAATGACCAAAGCAAATAAAGACGTCTTTCTTAGGGTGTTGAAAAAGGTGAAGTTACCAGATGGTTATGTATCAAATATCTCTCATCGTGTTCACATGAAAGAGCGAAGCATTTCAGGTTTGAAGAGTCATGACAATCATATACTGCTACAGCAACTGCTTCCTCTTGCTGCTTGAAGGGCATTATCGAAAAATGTTGTTGCCACTTTGATTGAGTTGGCTAACTTTTTTAAGCAATTATGCTCAAAAGTGAACACTAAAGAAGATTTAAATAATATTCAAGATAGAGTGGTGCTTACATTATGTCATCTTGAGAAAATATTCCCACCTTCATTCTTTGATATTATGGAGCACTTGCCTGTTCATCTTGCTAAGGAGGTATCATTAGCGGGACCAGTTCAATTTAGATGGATGTATCCAATTGAGAGGTACTATGAATTACCATGTTAATGTCTTTTAATTTTCATAAATTCTAAATGAATTGATTGATAGTACTTATAAATTTCATGGGTTATCTAGGTATTTGCTAACTCTCAAGAGATATGTACGTAATTGTTCACATCCTGAGGCTTCTATTGCTAAAGGATACCTCATGGCTGAGTGCACAAACTTTTGTTCAAGATATCTTGATGAAGTAGAAACCAAACTCAATCGAGGGCCTCAGAACAAAGATGGTACCTCTGATGAAGGAGAGCAATTCGAACTTGATCATATCTCTTGGGTTCAAGCATATAGATATGTGCTAGTCAATACAACTTCTATTGATCCATTTCGAGAGTAAGATACGCATAATTTTCCTTCGTTGCCTCAGTTCTTTTTGCTATACAACTAAGTTAAGGTATTTTTTATCTCTGTTTGATATCTTCTAATGTCTTCTCGCACAGAAAGCATCTTAATAAAATTCGTAACGAAATGCCACGCGCTTCTATTCATGAAATTCAAAAAGAGCATAACAGAAAATTCCATGAATGGTTTCAAAATCATGTAAGTGTCAGAAATTTAGTTAACATTTTGGTGTTACAAAGATTTTTGTTGCTAACTATATGTGTTTCCATAGGTTCACTCATTGCAAGAGACCTCAAATGTATCATTGTCTGAGGAAATCATTCATTTAGCTAATGGCCCTAAATGGGGTGCACGTAGCTATAAATCTTATGTTGTTAACGGCTTCAAATTTCGTACCAAGGATGCAGATAAACATAAAAGCACGCAACAATCTGGTGTTACTTTGAAGGCCGATACCATGAGTTATGCTAGTGCACGAGATCAGAAGCGTTAACCGATATAATTCAAATTCGATATGTCAATGACATGACTTTTATTTTGTTCAAGTGTAATTGGGTTGATAATCAGACTGGAAAGAAGTGTGATGAGTTCGACTTCACAATGTTTAATTTCAATCAACTGTATTGATGATGAACCTTTCATTTTGGTGGAGCAAGCGGAGCAAGTTTGCTACATCCAAGATCTGGTAGATGAAGATTGGCATGTTGTCCTTAAAATGTCAACAAGAGACACATTTGATCTTACGTCCAAAAATTCATCTATTGCGAACATGGTGCCACAAGTTGAGCTATATACACAGCAAGAACTAGATGAAAGGGGTTATTTTCGTGAGGAAGATGTTCAATGGGTTAGACAAAGAGTTGAGGGAACAACAGTTATCATCAATCGAGAAGACAATGATGATGATATGGATGATGTTGACTGACAGTACTTCATTCGACATATTTTTTTTGATTCCACGTTTTTTCATATGGCTTTTGTTTTAGGGGCATTCTTCTTTTGTCCAATTATGTGACTTCCCCTCGACTATGTGTAACCATTACTTTTTATGAATGAATAGCAAATTTGTTCAATTGAACTTGTATGGATTCTAATATTTTATTATATGCATATATTACTTATCGTGGAACTTAAACAAATACATTAGCATTCTTTGACCGGGAATGTTTTTAGAATAGATAACTATGCCGCCAAAGAGACCAAGAGACACCTCTATAGAGAGTATAATAGAACGAGAAGTAGAAGCTCGACGACGAGCTGCAACATCTTCTCAAACTCCAACGAATAACGAAGGTTTATACATGTTTATTTAAACACCCTATAATTTAAGATTGTTTAAACATTTGTTGTTCTTTTTTTTTTAAATTTAAGATTTTTTAAACATTTGTTGGTCTTTTTTTATAGATACGGGTGGTACATCAGGTGTTGTGAGAGGACGTGGAGCAGCTCGTACTGTTCGTGAGTGGGGTACAGGCCAAAGGTTGCATATTCAGTTTAACTCTCAATGGCAACCAATAAACGCAAACAAAGACAAATTAACCACCCAACTTGGAATCATAGCCAAAAATGGCAACATGGCTCTATTGACTTGTCCTCAATGGCAAAATATGCCATCACATCTTTTGGATGCCATCTGGAAAGAAGTGAAGGTTATTTATCTTTAAGAAATCCATAAGATAACATGTATATTGAGTTTGTACCTGGATTAATCTATTGCAATTTGTTTTTGCAGGATAATACAGATGTTCCAGATAAGTACAGACCTCATTGTTTACAGCATATTGGGAACCTTTGGCGGGATTGGAAATCTTGTGTAAAGAGGGAGTACTACAGAAAATATGATACGGATGAGGAGCGGTTACAATTCACTCCTCCCAGAGTTCAGCCGGATCAGTGGCCTATTCTTATAGCTTACTGGGGAACAGAACAGGCTAAAGTATTTGCTTAACATAATAACAAAAGTGTAGATTCCATATTTTCTTTTATTTATATTGGAAGTCATATAATACAATTGTTGTTAATTTTGTTTATATTATAGGAAGCTGCAGAGAAGAATAAGGTTAATCGAGCATAACAAGTTGCACTTCATCGAACAGGCCGCATGTCATTTGCTCAGAAACGAGAAGAGGTAAGTTACATTTATTTGTTTATACGCTCTTTATTTGTTGGTTATCAAGATTTACTTATATCTTTTTAGTAGTTATATTATTGTAGTTCTGTTATTTTATTGTTTAGATGATAAGGAATGGAGAGCAAACTGATCGCATTAGTGTCTTCGTCAAGACAAGAACAAAAAGTAATGGCGAAGTACGTGATGATGAAAGTGCAGAAATAATTGTAAGTTATTTAATCTTTAGAATTATTTATTCATCCACTACCGGTAATTTAATTTTTGCATAATACATTATCTTTATTAAGTTGTTATTTCTTTCCACTATGTTGTAGAGTCAATTTAATGAAGGTTTGTCTCAATTTCCACAAGACCAACAAACCCAACAAGTGAGAGAACAAGTATTTGGGACTGTGATGGGACCTGATCATCACGGTTATGCCTGGACATATGGTTTTGGTCCATCTCCGACTGACCTTTCTGATAGCAGCTCATCGGATGTTCACTTGAGGGAAGAGTTGGGTAATTTGCAGCAGGAACACCACAACTTGAAGGAAGCACACAGAAACTTGAATGAAGCACACAACAACTTGAAGCAAGATCACAACAACATGAAAATGATGTATGATGAAGTTGTTTCCTTCCTGCAGGAGAGGTTTCCAGAGTTTGCTGAGCGGCGTGCCACAAGATCGGTATTTGCTTATTTTTAAAGTTAAAAACGTGATTTCAGTTGACTCATATTTTTTACTTATGTTTCATATTTTTTTTTTTGACAAATAGGTCCCAGATGCTTCAAGTGGACATCATAGCCGTTTCCAATATTATAGTCATGGAACAAATAACCTCACAAATCGTGATTCAAATCACGACAATGAATAGGTATGTAAATGAAATTATACAATTTGTTTTAAATTTAATAATGTTACTTAATGATTATAATCTTGATTACAAAAATATTCTTCCAGGTTGTTTGTCAAGTTTTACGGCTTATCAAATGACTGAGTTTTGTGGATGCTGCTGAATTATGTAACTGATCAGATGTTTAAATATTTGATTAAATGATGTTGAATAGTGTGAATGATGATTGTTTGATGTTTGGTTTGTTTACGATTAAATTATTTATGTGATATATTTTGATATTTGATTTTATTCTATCATATTTATTGAATGATTGGAGAAACATTATTGAATGATTGGAGAAACATATCAAAATATTTTTGTTGGACAGGTTATTTAATCTTTAAACAGTAAGCTATATTAAGCAGGCATTGAATTTCCTACAATAAAGCCATTTACGGCGGTTTCCTGCCCGTCGCACAACGAATTTTTTAAATAAATTAATCATTTTATGGCGGTTATAAAACCGCCTCATAAAGAACTTTTTACAGCGGTTTTAAAACCACCATTAAAAAAATTTATACGACAGGCCTAAACCCGCCTTATAAAGCGCTTTCTGAGGCGGTTTTATAACCGCTGTAAAAAGAGCTTTATGAGGCGGTTTTGTGCCCGCCGTGTAAATGCTTTTTTACGGCGGTTATATGCCCGTCGTATATTTAAGGCGGTTTGTAAACTGCCGTAAAATGGTGTGTTTTATGCCAATCCCATTTCATCGTAGGTTTTTGCGTCAAACATTAGAACCGCCGTTGAAAACTATATGCGACGGGCACAAACCGCCGCAAAAGCTTTTACTACAGTTGCTTTTACGACGGTTGTGAACCGCCGTAGAACCGTCGTAAAATGGCTTTTGAGGCGGTTTGTGCCCGCCGCAAATGGGTTTCACTTTTGTAGTGTGTTTATACCTCCTCCAAGTAGCCCCCTTTACAGAGAGCTTGCATCATCAACAGGTAGCATGTGTTATTCAGGCCAATCTCTTTTTCCACCATCATTCTCCAGGTCTCCATGACAAACTGCACAAAAAAGTAAAGAACTATAATTAGATAACATAAATACACACAGTTGACAACTAAAAACTCATTGTTCATTAGCTTACCAGAGGATCAAGTGATCTTGCACAGTACTTAAGAATATGAACAAAATCAGCAGGCCCTAGTAGGCAGTTTCCATAGCCAAGATTTGAAAGCAGTTGGGAAGCTCTCTTTCTCTCACCCACATGAAGTGCGTCAACAATTTGCATTTGCATGGATTTTGTACTTGACACTTCTCCATACCCAAAAAACTCATGGCCTGCATTTTACATCTTATAAACTTAAAATTCTGAGCACATGAGCAATTGAAAATTTAATTTAACCTCAGTAGTAAATGAATACAACTAGTTGGATATGAACACATAAGAAATGAGAACATAAACAATGATATTGAAGATTTGCAGATAAATACCCAATGAGGTTGTAACTGTTCGAGTTAACTCCAATTTATCAGCTACATTTCTTGTGATACGTTGGTTGTCAAGACTACAACAAAATAGGTCTTTTATGTCAACTGAAAAATGACATATATAAATATATATGTCGGTCTTCGCGTGACATAAATGGACCTGTCACATATTCTATACGTGTCACTTGGTCAAACCGACACAAAGATATGTGTCATTCACAAACAGACAAGTATGGAACAAATATGTGTCACTATGTGTCGGATTATACCAAATATGTGTCTGCCAATAAGTGACACAAACCTTGTGTGGGTTAACAAATGACACATATATAATTAAATTGTGTCACTCACAAGTTGACACATATTTATTGTCATTCACTGACTGACACAAAAGGAGTCATTATGTGTCGTTTTGTGGCCGACATTCTATTGTCATTCACTGAGTGACACAAATGAACGTTATATGTGTCATTTTCAGGCCAACATTATAACATATGTCATTCACTGAGTGACACAAATGCACTTTTATGTGTCGTTTTTAAGTCAACGTGTACCTTTCCACATATATACTACATGTCGGCCTGAATTTAGAATTCAAGCCGACATGTATTATATATTTTATATTTTTAGAAACCTGGTTTTACATGTGTATATATATATATATATATATATATACAAGAACATGTATATATATATATACAAGAACATGTAGATAGCAAAAAAATTGCCTAAGTATCCAATTGTGGTCCGTACATTCCTGTGATGTGAGCCATAATAACATATCCAACTAGGAGGCAATGAAGCACCCAGTGAACAGACCTCAATGAATTTGAAAAAATTAAGTTAAGATATCAGCCCATAACATTGTACAATATCAACACCAGCAAGAACCATGGCAAAGCAGTTCAGTCATTTTCTTAGCAAAATAGAAGGTGCAAACAATTAAAGCCAATGGAAGGAGGAAGAAATTCCAAGAGAACTCCACCTTCACCTCCTTACAGTCTAAGACAAAACGAACTAATCTATAGGCTAGTCCTTGAATGATTTTCACTAGCCAGCCATCGTGCATACTGGCAATGCAGGACACACAAGCGGACCAATGAGCATGTTGGTTCGTCAGTGTACGTCACTTGCATTGTCCAAAACACAGAAATTAGCTGCCATTCCAAAACTCCAAGACATCAAAGTCCTCTCTGTAAATAAATAAATAAATCCCCGAACTAGCTATGCACATCATAAATCAATTGTTTATCCATAGTCTGAAATCAAATTGCCCTATATTTTATGACCAATTAAAAGATGGAGCACTTGCTGCAGCACTGGAAACAGAACTGCCCATCTTGTTTCATTTCTATATACTTCTTCCAAGTATAGGCAGTTTGGACCTTAGAAGTCTTCAAATTAGTAGAGCAATGTCAATTCAAGGACATATTCAACAACCAATGCAATGTCAACTAATAACAAAAGAAGTTTGGTTTTCTGATAGTGTATATAGTGGAACAGACATAATTTAGCAATAAATGAGCATCAAAGCTACATTTCGGGAAGGGTTAATCTAACTTGGGCATGTAACGCTTCCAATCGACCTGAACTGGTTGAAACAAGTAATTCATCAATTTCAAATGGAACCAATTTGCAAAATATCTACCTAGTTGAAGCAGCAGACCATTTGGATTTGATAGATTCTAAGAACGATAGAATCTCAGATGTGCAGAACACGCCCTTCCATCTCTGGTAACAGATGGCTTTGACCAACAACTAAGATACGAAACATATTGGGATTTCTAGTTCCAAGCAAGTACCTTGGTTTAAAGGGGCCATCTCTGGTAACAGCAATACCAGGAAGAGATGAGGGAGGTTAAAAATTGACAACTGACTGTGCACCAGAAGTTGATGAATCACCCTCTGCTAATCCATGACTAGAAGCTGGCAAACTTATGCTAGTTGAGCATTTTCAGGAGAAGTAATAACTAGAACTTGGGAAGGATCAAGTCCACATGCTCTCTGCATGCCTCTCCTGCAAAAATAACGTGCAGTAGCTAGATGTGCAGAACACACCCTTCCATTTCAGCATATTCCACGTAAAGGGGATCCTGAAAAGAAAATGCATGTCAACAAATAAGAATAGCATAATCATTCTCACCAAGCCAAATATTCAGAAAAACCTAAGTTGAAGATAAAAACCAAACTAAATAATCACCAGCCCAAAATCAAAATCCTGTCGATAAGTAGCAGGCCCAGCAAAAGAATAAAAAATTAATCATGTGAACATTAAAAGAATAAAAAATAAAAACCAGAATGCATTGAACAAGTCAAATGGTGGATAAACATACCCAGTAGGAACTAGCATTAAATCAGTTCGCAAGTCCTTCCATTTCACCTAAAGCAATGTAAAATTTGAAATGAGAGCTATCTAACTACTCCACTTAGGCAAACAAGAAATATGACCTACTTGTTCTGTCCCCCTAAAAGTGACAACTAGTCTTTTCCTCTCAGAATCATGCCACATTGCCACCTGCAGCTTCATCATATAAGTTGCCAGAGCATTTTGCAATATAGATTGCTTAAGATAAGCATGTCCACTTTTATTTTGAATTCTAGGCGACAGCATTACCAGTGAGAAAAATCTCACCTGAGTATCTGTAGACTGATTATCCAAAAAGCAAATTTTCTCAAATTCAGATTTGATAAAACTTGGATGCCCCAGAGAACTGGAAAACGTTGCCCAAGCTTCCATGGCACTTTCTACACTTGAAAAAAGTGCTTTCATCTCATCAGCTTCTTTTTAATTAATTACTGAAACGTCCATTGAGCTCACATCATCTTCAACTTTTTTAGGAGATTCCCTTTTGGTTTCAGATTTTCCTACAATAGAAGTTTGCTGTGTAGCATCTTCTTCCTTGTTTAATTGAGAAACTGCAGCAGTTAAGATTTGAAAGCAGTTGGGAAGCTCTCCTTCTCTCACCCACGCAAAATGCGTCAACAATTTGCATTTACATGGATTTTGTACTTGATGCTTCTCCATACCCAAAAAACTCATGGCCTGCATTTTTACATCTTACAAACTTAAAATTCTGAGCACATGAGCAATTGAAAATTTAATTTAACCTCAGTAGTAAATGAATAGAACTAGTTGGATATGAACACATAAGAAACGAGAACATAAATAACGATATTGAAGATTTGCAGATAAATACCCAATGAGGTTGTAACTGTTCGAGTTAACTCTAATTTATCAGCAACATTTCTTAGTTCCAACAACAAGTTAACAACATAGATTTTATTACACCATAAACAGAATAATGTAATTATCAACACTAACATGTTTCATTAACTAGTTGAAATCATGAAATAGTTAATAACCGAAATGGACAACACCTACATGTTCATATAGCTTTGATTTACATAAAGAGTCAGCAATTTACCGGAAATGAGTCCTCAATCTGTACAATTCAAAAACTGACATAAAAATAGTGACTCAAAAACCTTGTTTTCTTGCAATGATATTAAACAAATCATTTGGCAATCATCCAGTAACCATTTTATTCTTCATCATAAAGAGCATAGCATATGTTTAGATATCAACTATTGTAAGAAGTAATTAGAAGCACATATAACAAATTGAGGAGTTATTCCTAATTTTCTAAGCATGCTACCAAATTTTTATATATATTTCAACATAGTAGATTGTAAGCCTTGTTACTAGTTCAAACAGAACAATAAGATGCATTATCTAGTAAATTGTACATACCCTGCTAGAACTCTAGTTGTCCACCTCATACATAAGGGAGAGTGGACCTGAAGATGGAAGCCATTGCCCATTGATGAATCAACTAGTAAATTATCCTGATGTTAGAATTGTATGGAAACATAAATTTAAAACAAAACTGAAAAATCAGAAAGTTGCATGCTCAAAAACTTCCTCACAATCTCAAACAAGGAAAAAGAGAGAGCACAGGCCAGACAAAAGAAAGAACTACTCTATCATCAACATTGGTAGATCATCTAAATAGATGGACTTGTGGTGATACATAAAGACCTAGCTAGATGAAGTTTTTCCAAGAGCTTCCCTATTTCTAGGTATAACCACTAAGATCTTGGCTAAAAAAATTCGACTCTTAAGTCAGTTATACACCAAATACAAATGCCAGAGATTTTTCGAACTACTTAAGACAGTCTAAACACCCTGGCAGTATCACTAAAAATATAAATATGATATAGTACTATTGCACATGAATCATCTCCTCCCCGGCTTGCGGAGACCACAACGTCCTTTTTGCTATTGTTTTTATTTAACTAACTCAAAAGAACAAAAAAAGAGTTGAAAATTAAAAAAATATATTGAAGAAAAAACTAGAAAAATGTTCACTACACAACAACCACAATTCAAAATATCTCCTATCCTTGTGCTCCATGCTGCAGCAATAAAGTGTGATTGATCTCATTAGCTTTTGAGCCAAAAAATTGAATTGGACCTGACGAAATAGAAAAAGAATTACCAGGAGATTAATACGTATTATAATGTATTCATCCTGCAGATGTGGAATTTAGAAATTAATGTTCTGTAGTTGATTAATGAAACTAAGATGTGTTCAAGTTTGACATAACTTGGATTCCATCATCCAAGCAATCATTATAGAGTAAATAAGCGTAATTAGCACCATGGTTTAAAACTTGGCCACAAGGCTAGCCAGCGGGGAATATTTTATATATATATATATATAACCTAGGTTAGCTAGTATGGGTTCAGCATGTATGGTTACCAATTCAAGAAGCAAACATAATAGCCTACTACTACACACAATAGTACAGTACACCTAAGTTTGCTTAGGATAATGTGATTTACGTGTAAAATATTCTACTACATTCTACTACTCATGAATATTTTTAAAAAAATGTAAATTTCTATAAAATTAATATTTGTACCCTTTGCCAAACCTTTACTTTTACATATGTATAAGTGTGTGTGGTAAGAAGAACCATAACAAGATAATAATTAAATTATATTGGACAAGGTTCTTAGCTAGGTAGCTGAATGTGTAGTTGAATAAATTTCCCCCAATATTTTAATTGAAAAACTGAGTATACTTCAAAGGCACTAGAATCATTTCATGGCACTTTTAGCTGGTTTTCTTCATTGGTTTGTATCAAAATAGAAGTCAAATAGATTATTATTGGTGAGGAGATAATTTATGATTTCTATAGTTCTGTCAATTTGGTTAACTACTGAAATATTGTATCCAATACCAATGTAAAAACTGGTATTAAGATATAAGCACTGATAAAAAGCCGCCAACTATAAAAACTGGGTTATCTTAGAGATTCTAAAAAATTTGGTTACTGCAACTGAAAGAAGTAGGATAATTTGCATCACAACCCAGTAAACAACTACTGCCACTAAATTTTGTAGTTAACAAGGTCTAAGTTCACTAGTTATTGCAAATAGGGGAATATGAACATCATAAAACATTAGTCTTGCGGAGTTTAACAAGATTGTCTCGGATTTAGCCAGATTTTTTATGTCGCATTTTTAAGGAAAAAAAGGTAAGACCAGTGACATGAGAAATTTTATAACCACAGAACTTACAGTGGTAGTATTTTCCACTTGAACGAGAATCTGTCATAAGATTTCCAATCACTTCAGCATATATCTGCATGTTAATCAAAGTCAGGAAGACCATGAATGAATATTTACCAATACAATAGTCATTACAACAAAATATTCCTGAACTGAGACGGACTGAAATAATGAGAATTCGCATTAGTCTCACTTAATTTGTATCACAACATACAAAAATTAAACAAGGAAACTAGTGATATTATGTCCCGAGTAAATATATGTATTTAGCATCGATTAATTACCTTGCATGCAGTGTCAAATCCAAAACTTGTGGGAACCTCTTTGCATTTCAAGTCACCATCAATGGTCTTTGGGCATCCTATGACCTTTGTCTTCAATTTTTTACCCTTGAAAGTTTTAATGAATCAACCCAATTGTTTCGATGAAATTTCACAATACTACAAGAATTTCCCCTGAAGTTGTGCAAACTATACCTAAAGTGTTTAGCGACGAGACAAGCATTTGTGTTTGAGTCATCCCCTCCAATGACAACTAGCCCATCCACATCAAGCTTCATAACTGTTTCTTCAGCTTGCTTAAACTGGAAATTATGAATTGACCATACAAAATTAGAATCTGAAATTGAGGATCGCTTCTCCTAAAATAAACAGGATAAGTCACCTATATCCAAATCAAGTGACAAATTTACCAAAATGGAAGACAAGAATTCTACGATAAGTAGATTAAGTTAACCTGCTCTGTAGTTTCAATTTTGTCGCTGCCACTACAGAGCAAATCAAAGCCACGCTATCAGCAAAATCCAAATTATTTCAATATAACACTAATTGGCACTATATATGAATATATAAATGGTCCATAAAGTAATATTAGTGATAGACTATTGATTATAAGAGACACATATTTTGATTCAGTCCAAAAAAAATTCCAGTATTACATCCAAACTTTTATTATGCATGATTAATTCTAAGGAATTCTTAATGCAAAACTACAAATCTGTCAAGAAAATCATAACCGTAATTTGCAGTAATACTAGCACCATATTAAAATAAATAAAAACTCACCTGGTTTCTATATGGATAAATAAACTCAGCAGAGAGCTCAACATATTTACACTTCATGATCCCTGCCAGACCACCCTTAAAGCCGTAAAGCTTGCTTCCTCTAGTGCGTTCCCGTAAATAGTCTTAGCACCCAAAAAAATTAAAAATCAAAACTTTACCAATCAAATTAAATATCCCATATACATAAACTCATTAATAAAATAGAAATAAAATAAAATAAAGGAAGAGCCTCACCAAAAATACCACATATAACATTATGTCCACCAGGAGCCTGGCCTCCTGAGAGGACAACTCCGACATTCATGCTCTTACTCTCTAGACCACTCCCTTTTGGATCACCTTTCTCTAGTCTCGCTCATAGTTGTCCAAACAGGTTTTAGACAACTTCGCCATCTCCTCTGCCATCAAATCAAATAACAAAAAACTTTTAATTCCTGAAACCTAAAATAAGTTATACAAATACAAGCACGTACCTATATCTATATGCATGCACACATCATGTATGTTTGATATAAAAGAACTACTGTTAGTAAGTGTACCGGGGTTGCTGGCAACAGGGCTGGGGGGACCGTCGACGACGTTGAAGGAGTTTTGGAGGATAGAAGGGAGGGGAAGAGAGACGTTTAATCTAATGGTTTGGAGGTCACTCCAAGCGGAGAAAAGGTAACCGGGTCCATCCTCTTTGACGGTGGCTCCGGAGCCATTGGCGAGTGACATGATCAACGTCAACGGAGAGCAGCTAATCAGTGATGAAGATAAGAGTGTACGAAAATTAGAGAAAGAACGTTGTTGTGTTGTGAACATTTTTCTAGTTTTTTTCTTCAATATTTTTTTTAATTTTCAACTCTTTTTTTCTTCTTTCGAGTTCGTTAAATAAAAACAACAGCAATGAAGAGCAGATGAAGTCGATGAAGTACTTCAGTATAAACTTCAAATTTCTGTCTCTGATGTCTTGGATTCGGCTACGAAATTGACTCCACAGCTCGACTACCACAACTTTCCAAGTCTTCTTCAATCGCCATTAAAGAAACACAGAAAGCAGATCAGACAATAATGACGAAGATGAAAACTTCTGAAGAGCCGAGACGCAATGAAGAGTCGATGAAGTTAAAGGGGCGGCAGTGAAGACGCTTTTGGAAGAGAAAGAGATGATAAAGTGTGGTTTAGGGTTCTCCTTTTATATTTTTATAATTTCTTTTTTATTTTTATAATTAGAAATACGTGTCACACATACAAATTATGTCACAGGGTATACCCGTTTTTTTAAAATGTGACATTTATTAAGTTTGACCGAATTTGGAGTCTCTTACATGTCATTTCCCCAGGAAGCGACACAAAATTTGTGACACCAAAGCTCTAGTTTCTTGTAGTTATTAGAGTACTCTATTTCCACTAGAAATACGTCTGAGCATTTTGAATTTGAAACTTCTCATTCAAAATAAAATCCACTGATAATCTTATTATCTTGTGATATTGAGTATGATGCTTGCATGTGAGAGATTAATGTGAAATAAAGGTGCATGAACTAAAGAAACAGTTAATTAAATTGTGTTTATAAAAAAAATCTCCTACACAAGCAAAATTGAATTTTAGCTGCAAATACATAGCAAAATTGTGAATCCTTACAGAAATCTTAATTCACTAAGTTGAAAATATGCAGGAACTTTACATCCAATAATCTGCATTTCATCTTAACAAACTAATGACAGTAGCAATATATCCTGAAAATAATTCGGCAGTTCAAACTATTGAAATCTTCCATGACCAATCCTCAATTCATATATCCAACATCCACCTAAGCGAATGTTAAGAAGGAATAATTGCAAAATTACTAGAAACCATTGTAGATGAAAATATAGAAGATTTTCCAAGTTTAAACTCCATATATAACACTTACGAAATTCACAACTTCACTTAGAAAAGATCCAAATAGATGTAGAGCAGTGCAAATAACCAAGCTATTGAGCTCCTAACTTGAAACTAAAAACCAAGAAAATTTAAATGACACATCACGAATTTTTCATTGTAGCAATTACCGTAGAGGCTTAGCTCCTCTTCCATCCATTGACATGTTGACAAAATCAAAACAAAAAAATTCTCAACCAGTCAACCAACATGCCAACAGAATCACCAGTAGAAGTCCACAGTTGTCTGGAATTTTCAAATCCAATATAGGGAAGAATCGACGATGATATAGATGTATACAATATATTTGAAAGCAGGTAAACAAAATGAGGATCAAACTAATCTTCTGTCACTTATTATACAACATAATGGTAAGTGTAGTCCACAATTTAATAAGTACCATCTACTTCTTTCTCCACAAAAAGAAATAGTAAAGTGGTAGAGAGACAGAGATAACCATATGCTAGAAAAACATTAACAGAAAACAACTATAGAAAAAGAGTGGGCAACATTGGTAGAAGTAATATACAGGCCAGAAGAATTAAGAATAATACAATGATAAGTACTTCAAGAAAATGAGAGATAAAAAAATCTTGACCAGAATATGACAAAGATGATCAAGATATGAACAAAATATAGAAGATATAAGTTAATGGATAAAAATAAAAAGATTTACGAAATTCGTTACAACCTATAATTTAAGATGATCGGAAAGTACGGTGGTAGCTTGCACTGAAAAAAGGTACAACAACTACAATGCCTCTGCACATAAATCCCCTCTAATATAACAAAAATGATAAATAGAGACGCAAAGCAATAACATTAATTCATAAGATGCACTTTCAACAATCAAGAAAGTAGAATCGCATCACTAGAAAATACATTAAAGACACAACAGTAGCTACTAGGGGGAGAGCATAAATGCATAACTAACACAACCACAAAACATACCTCACTGATTACTTCATTAACCAAATGTTTTGCATTTTCAATCTGTTCACTAGTCCCATCTATCTGTACTGTCCTCTCTGTTGATGTGTCACCTAGTGGCAGATGCAAAGGAATCACCTGTGCAAGGTTATACAAGACACAAAATCATTATTTAAAATTAGTTCACTAAAGCATAAGAATAAGATTATAATGATGAGAAGAGAAAATTTTCACCCAAGAACAGACCTGTATATGAGCTCCAGTCCTGGCTTGCATATTTTTTATAGTTTCACCTCCTTTGTCGATTACCAGACCAACCTGAAATCAAATTCGCCATCAGAAATAATCTCAAACCAAATCAATTTAGTAAGTGACAAAATGCAAACTTCCTATCACCTTGTTGTTCAGAATTTTCATCACAAAAGTATCTGATCCAGCTTGCCCAGTTAGCCTTCGAGCAACTATACCGGATCCCTCTGTTTCAGCTTGACTCAAATTTAAGGCATCGAAAAATACTCATCAAGAAGGGATTATAAATATACAAATCGTACAGTAGATAATACATTCTCTCTAATGCACCATCACAGGCTAACCTAAAATAATTCACTGTAACTACATAGATAATGTACATGTTCATTTTCCTTACATAATCAAAAAACATTTAGAAGCAGCATAGACCTTAAAGAAGGAAAATATGTTCCTACCTCAGCAAGGACATCATTAATAAGTTGCTCGGCCTTAGAAATTTGTTTCGGGGTACCCATGACCTCCACCATTCTAGTTGGCGAATTAAGGTCTGCCTCGGTATCTCGTGTAACCTGAATCTTTGCCCCAGACTTAAGTTGAAAGTATTTGATAGTCTCTCCATCTTTGCCAATGATTACACCAACTCTCATATTTAGAATCTCAATCTTTTTACTTGTACCCATACCCTAAAAGCCACCATATGAAACAGGTATGGCTGAAGGGACAGGGCTCGGCTTCACATCTGAATTCACTCAGATTAGTCACCTAGTTATCTTTCAAGATTTAGAACAAAATGTAGTACCTAACAAAGTTAAACCCTCACAAAAACACTAAAACCCTAAAACAAGAAACTCTTGAGAATCCCAAAATCGAACAAAGAGAACACTCAAATGGAAAGAGTTAGATCTCGAAATCCACTATGTTCTAAAAAATAATGAAATTCTATAATCAAATAAAATATGATAAACTTGAACAAAGAAAGAGATTTTATCTGGAATGAAAGTAGGTTCTTATGCATAGGCAAGAATGATACCAGTAGGAGGGGAGTTGAAACCTTTCTCAGCGGAATCGAAGGCGCCAGAGCCGTTCTCGACTCTAGGGCGCTTGGCGTCGGCGGGAGCCGAGTTGAGAAGGCAAGCAGCGATCTGCTCGGCGCGTCTCTTAGTGGCTTGGAAGTCATCAACACGAGGGGGAACGCTAAAATCCTTGTAGAGAAGAGGCGAAGAGGTGATGGTATTCAGAGAAGAGGCGATGGCTTTTGAGAGAAGAGGCGGAGGGGCAATGGAATCAGATTTCAAAGAAGAGGCGATGGGGATGGGTTCTAGGGTTTAGAAAATTTTTCCTTTTATATTAACTAATATGTGTCACAATTAAAAAAATTGTGACATAAAACTTAACCCGCCTTTTGTGTATTGTGACACATATGGGTTTGACTGAAGTTGGGGTTTTTATACTTGTCATTCTTTCAAGAACTAACATAAAATTAGTGACACAAAAGGTCTATTGTAACATCCCACATCGCTTGCGAATATGATGTGATATGTGCTTAAATACCTTGTGAGCTCCTTAAGCTGTTGGAGGCGCCTTTTGGGTTGCAAAGCCCAAAAGCAAAAACCGTGATGGACTGTGTGTCCAAAGCGGACAATATCCAACAGTGGGTCGAGGTATTAGGCTTTACGCACGCATGGAGGCCACCTCTTGAGACTGTGTGGGGGCCACCTCTTGAGGGTTTATGGGAACCGCAAAGTGCCACACATAGTGCAAAGTGCCATATGCGGGTCGGGATGTTACAAATGGTATCAGAGCCTAACCCAACCGGAAGTGTGGGATGTGTCACACTGAAGATATAAGCCCAATCAAGCGAGGACGCTTGATTCCTAAGGAGGGGTGAATGTAACGTCCCACATCGCTTGGGAATATGATGTGATATGTGCTTAAATACCTTGTGAGCTCCTTAAGCTGTTGGAGGCCTTTTGGGTTGCAAAGCCCAAAAGCAAAAACCGTGATGGACTGTGTGTCCAAAGCAGACAATATCCAACAGTGGGCCGAGGTATTGGGCTTTGCGCACGCATGGGGGCTACCTCTTGAGACTGTGTGGGAGTCACCTCTTGAGGGTTTATGGGAACTGCAAAGTGCCACACATAGTGCAAAGTGCCATATGCGGGCCGGGATGTTACATCTATTTTGTTGTAGTATTAAATTATTCGTTATCAAAATTTAAAATAAAAATAACTTATTTAGAATAGGATAATGCTACATCTGTAACTCATCTATAACTATTTTTTATAAAATCTGAGTTGCCAAGCTATCACTGGATGGATAAAAAATAAAAATAAATAAAAGATGTTAAATCAAATGACGTAGTTTTTACCCATCTAATAATATCTTATCAACTCAGGTTGTATAAAATCTTGATTATAAATGAGTTGTCGATTGTAAATGAGTTGTAAATTTAACATTATTCTTCAGAATAACTAGTTTTGTCCAATCCCCTAATTAGTGTTCAACCAGTGAATTTATTGTTATAAAGCATTTAGAACTCACAATCTGAGGAATAAAACAATTTTAAAATAAAATATTCAATTTATATATGTGATTGCTACATCACCATACCATGATTGCAAAGGCATGTGAAAGGGTAAGTTGTATATTGCTTCAGCCTATTTGAGTCATGATGAATTTCTAAGTAAAAATCCAAATAAGATGCACATTAATCTATTAATTTGTAATGGTTAATTTGTTGTGTTCCTATAGTGTTACATCTGATTAAAACTTTAATAAGATAAAAACCAGGGAAAAAAAAATCTAGATCATCATAATTGGCATTTTGATTCAAGAACAACACCTTTTGAGTTTTGATCTTGCCTCTCAATGACTTGAACAACTATTAATAAAACTGTAAATCATATAATTAACTTTATTTTGAATGTGCATTCCTGAAACGAATTCTAACTTTATTATCTACAGATAGAAAAGTCATATATAAATTTATATTGTCATTGATTATTTTAATTTAAAATTGTTTAAGGAATATTTTAAATAATACCTAAATTAGAGGAAAGAAAGGATGCAAAGGCTGGAGAAGAAGACTAGATGGGGAAAAAGATCATTAATTGTCCAACTAAATTGTCATTCATTTTATGTTCATTTAATGGTTGCCTCAATATTTTATTGCTATGTAATCAAATCCTAACCATTAACTATTAATAAATTGATTACAAAAAAGTCTAATTTAGAGGGGCTATTATCTTGTCGCTTTATCATATATATTTTTGAAACTATCACTGTTGGCCGAGTGTAATAAAAATAAGGAGAGGATGAAGGGTGAGGAACGAGGATGGAAACAATATTCAAGAATAATAATGAGAAATAAGAACTTCAATTACGGTTATTTTCAAGATTCTAAAGGATATGTTAGCTAAGACTTTGATTTTTAATGTTTTTATGGGTTTATTAGATAATTGAGAATGAAGAGTATTTTGGTACAAATAACCTCAACTAATATCATAAATATTGTTAAGGATATCTAAAGGGGAAATTTATTTATTTTTTAAAATCTTATGGGTAAAGAAAAAAATACATTGAGAGGTTTTAATAAATTTTTTTTACATGAATTATTTGCCACTTATCTTATGTATAATAAGCATAGATATGGGATGAGCTAACACTGTTAGATGTTACACTTTAATTACAAATTTCAATTGAATTAAGTGAGGTTAATAATTAGAAATTTGTATCAAAAATTTTTTAGTCATTTTTTTAGAATATTCAATACCTTTTAATATCTATTCAAAATCTCAAAGAATTTAAAATCAACGAATTTTCTTAATTATATGACATATATTATTCCTAAATCTCTATCTAGTACAAGCAATTTAAAGACGAAATTCAGTGCGTTTGTTTTCACATTTTAAAAATATTTTTTGAAAATGTACATTCATTAATATATTTAAAATTAATGTCAATCACATATAATTTTTAAAATTAAAAAATAAAAATTAATCAAATATTCTTATCAAATTTTGAAAAACAAAACTTAAAATGCAAAAAGAAACACACTTAACCACCTAATTTAATATATGTGTTGCATGAATCCTTCCATGTGACACCTTTCTTTACTGATGTGATATGTTAACAAATCACCCAAATAAATATGGAACTCTATAAGCACTAAAAATGTTCAATACATCTTTTTTCTAAGTATATTATTATTACTTAAAAAATAAAATTTTGTTTAAAACATATGAACAATGTAAAAAATAATTTATATAGTCAATACAAAATTAATAGATTAATTTTCTATAATATAAAAATAAAATTAAAACATAAAATTTTAATAAAAACAGATGAACAACCATATGTGCAAAAAAATAGTTTTGCTAATAAATTGATTATTTGATAAGTTTTTTTTAGAAATTATTTTAAGAGTAACTTTCTATTAACAAGATAGTAAATATTAAATTTATATGATTTACATAAATTGATTTTTAAATTATTTTTTACTTTTGGATGAAATTTAATATTTTAGTTTTAAAATAATGAGTATATTAAATTATAAGTAAAAGAGTTGTAAAGAATAATTTAAAGGTGCATAATGCCCCATCCAATAAAAATTTGATATGTTACATGTGTGCGTGTGTGTGTCTATATATATATATATATATATATATATATATATGGTTAAACATTTATATACTTTTATTTTATAAAATCATTCCAAATATTTTTTAATTTTTAATTACTTTAATAAAAGTTGATTAAATAATTAAATATTAAACATATAAACTTGCTTAGCATGTAATTGAATTATAAAAAAGAGAAGATAACTTCTTAAAAAAAACATTTATTATAATTAACAATAAGTTTTAAAAAAGTATAATTTTTTATAAGTTATTTAATTTGATGATTTAGTTTTAATTCTATCACAAAATAAATAGGATTTAGCAATATTATTGTATCATGTTATAGTTTTATGCTTTCTACTGTATTTTATTTTGATTTGTTGCGAGTTTCATGTTTAATTTGACAAGTTAATGGTTAGGTTTACGAGTTCATCATTCTGTGTTACAAGTTCTCATATGATTGCAAGTTAAAGATTTGATTTTACTAGTTTTAAGTATCATGTTGCAACTTTTATACTCCTTGTTTCAATCTTGGTTGACCTTGTTATGAGTTTCTTGTTTTATTTTACAAGTTAAAGAGAGATTTTACAAGGTCATCATTCCTTGTTATAATTCCATGTATGATTGCAAGTTGAAGGTTTGATTTTATTAGTTTTAGGTGTCATATTATAACTTTTATGTTTATTGTTATCATCTTGGATAACCTTGTTCTGACTTTCATGTTTTATTTTGCAAGTTAACTTTAGGTTTTATAAGTTCATCATTTCGTGTTACAAGTTCATGTGTGATTGAAAGGAGAAAGTTTGATTTTACTAGTTTTAGGTGTCACGATGCAATTTTTATGTTCCTTGTTTCAATCTTGATTAACTTTGTTACGACTTTCATAGTCTTATGTTATAAGTTAACGTCAGGTCTTACAAATTCATCATTTCCTATTACAAGTCCACGTATGAGTGCAAGTTAAAGGTTTAATTTTTCTATTTTGAAGTGTCATGCTGCAACTTTTATATTCCTTATTACAATCATGATTAACATTATTGCGAGTTTCATGTTGTATTTTACAAGTTAACAGAGGTTTTACAAGTTCACCTTTCCATATAACAAGTCCATGTATGATTACATGTTGAAGGTTTGATTTTACTAGTTTTCGATGTCATGTTGCAACTTTTATGTTCCTTGTTCCAATTCTGGTTAACCTTGTTGCAAGTTTCATGTTGTATTTTACAAGTTAATGTGCAGTTTTACAAGTTCATCTTTCTATGTTACAAGTTTACGTATGATTGCAAGTGGAAAGTTTAATTTTACTATTTTTAAGTATCATGTTGCAACTTTTATGTTCCTTCTTACAATCTTGGTTAACCTTGTTGCAAGTTTCATGTTATATTTTACAAGTTAACATTAGTTTTTATAAGCTCATCATTTCGTATTACAAGACTACTTTTGATTATAAGTTAAAGGTTTAATTTTACTAGTTTTAGGTGTCATGTTGCAGCTTTTATGTTCATTGTTACTATCTAGGATAAACTTGTTGCAACTTTCATGTTTTATTTTACAAGTTAATATTGGCTTTTACAAGTTTATTGTTTTGTGTTAGAAGTCCACATATAATTGCAAGTTGAAGGTTTAATTTTTCTAGTTTTAGATGTCGTGTTGCAACTTTTATATTCCTCGTTAAATTCTTGGTTAACCTTGTTGTAAGTTTCATGTTATATTTTACGTGTTAACATTAGGTTTTACAAGTTCATCATTTTATATTACAAGTCCACATATGACTGTAAGTTGAAGGTTTGATTTTACCAGTTTTGGATGCCATGTAACAACTAGGACTTTCTTAATTACAACTTTGATGATTCTTGTTGCAAATTTTATATTATGTTTTACAAGTGAATGTTATTTTTTACAAGTTGATCACTCCTTTTAACAAGTTTTCATTTAGTTGCATGTTTGGTTTACGCCCAAAATATACCACGGTTATCATAGTATAAGTTGAGGTGTCGAATCCACAGGGAGGCTTTCAACAAAAGAGATTAGTAGAATAAAAATATTAAAAAGATAATATGGACATAAAATTTAACTTTGAAGTGATTTGTTATAGAGAGATCACAATGCACAACAATTCGAAGAAAACGATGATAATTAAGAAGTAAGGCATCAAGAATTGCTTATACGTTTTGTATATCTAATCCCAATTTTGATGCAATCATTATAACTTAATTAAAAGTTTCACATCCCAAACAATTAATTAGAAAATATATAACATAAAGCATAATTGATAAAAATATATATTTGATATGCATAAACTCTTTACAAGCAATATTTACCAACAATGTTTATCCTTATAAGTTATCCAAGATCGACAATATATCAATTGACAATATTGCAATAAAAGACCAACTCACAAAATGAAACTACCAGTAACAATTTTAATTCAACACGAATCACATAAAGAAAACATGACTGAATTTATATAAAATTGAGAATTATAATTTCTTGATTAAAAAGAAAATCACAAGATGAGAAAGAATTCAACACATAAGCAAACATACAAACTTTATAGCCCTTAAAAAGAATAAAAGTGGAGAAATAGATAAACTACATATACAAGTTCATCTCTAGCCTTACCAAAAAGCCTAACTTAAAATTCATTTCCACCATTTTTAGAGAGAAAATACAAGGAAGAACTGTAAGATACAATGATACAATGGAATCCAAAGGATTTTCCTCTCTCATTTAGCTCCTCAAGGTGTCCTTGTATAGCTGATCAAATGGAACTATTTTAGTATGAACCTATCTTTCACATTTTTGGCCTGCTACCCTTCCACAAACTTGCAACACATTTTTGGCTACCAAAATGATTGAATTAGACTTTGTGGAAACATGAAAGTTGTAGCTTTCTGTTTCATCTTTCCACAGCCACTAGATTCATGCAATTTGGACAAGTCTTCTATAAGATATGATCAAACTACCAAAGATGGGTCGGGCTGAGTGGCAACTGGAATTTAGTTTTGTTGTGTCTCAATTTTTGGCTCATCAAATGTTAGATTTGGACTTTTGATTGTTCGTTAACTTTGTATAGGATTGGGTCATGTTGCTCTAGGTTCAAGAATCTCTTTATTTTGATTTATAGATTGAGAGTTTTGTCCATTTTACAAAACCTGCACAAAGGTTTCTGTTAATCACAATTTAAGGACAACACTTTATTTAAAGATAAAGACCAAAAGAACGCAAAAGAAATGAAACAAATGTCAAAGAAGCACAAGCAAAATAATTATGCTAAAATATTATAAAAGTTTTAAAATATTAACCAATTAGCATTAGTTATTTATACTTAGGAGTATGTTTTCATGTGTTTATCAATGTTGAAGGTTTTTAATTTGCTACTTTTGGGTGTTAGACTGTGACTTCAATGTTAGTTGATACAACTTAATCTTTTTGTCGATTTTATGGAACATTTTATGACTAAACTTTATGTTTAACAAGTTCATTATTTCTTGTTAATATCTTGTTTGATTGAAAGTTTAAAATTTTAATTTTACTAGATTTAGGTGTCCTTTATTTTGTCGATGAGAAATTACTATCACCATTTTAAATTGTTAAAAAAAATTTTAATTTCTAAGCTGTGGGCTATTGGCTATTCGTGAAAGTTCAACTAATTGGTGAAATTGTTTTCTCCTAATCTAGAATATAATTATCAATGAAAAATAAGTAATTTACTTTTTAAAGTGTTACACAATAATGTAATTATGTCTATAATGACATTACATTTTAGTTGAGTTGTAAAATAATTTATAACTCTAAGTATTTTATCATAAAGGAAGTTTAAACAATATAAATTATGAGCTATTTGTAGTTTTTATTAAGAATAGCATAATTTATCAATTGAAGTGGTGAAAAACATTCTCAGTTAGCTCTGTATAACATTACATAAATTAAATGTCATCATTACAATTAATTTATAATTTTTATGCTATTTAGATTTGTTGTTGAATATTAAATTTATATTTACAATAAGTTTAAAAAAACATAACATACTAATTCATATTACTAGTAACAATATTAAGTGGTAATACAATCCATCAATTACTTTATGTGTTAATTGAACAAAAAGAAATATATATTTTTAAATGTAAATAACAATAATATATGTATCTATGTAATTACATTGTAGCAAAAATTTGAAAATGTTAAAATATTTCTTTTTAATAACTATAAATATTTATTCAGATTTATATTAAAAGACTTTTAAAAAAATTATTATGTGTATTCAGATTTATAACAAGATAATTTAATGAAATGTTTATAAATTTTTTTTTATGTTATAGAGTCAACCACGATAAAGAGGGTGATCGGCAATGGCAACTTTAGTGATGAGAACGAGTCTGATCAGCGAAGGCGGATGTAACCGTACGTATATTAGCGTGAATGTTTTAGGGATTTGATAATATCAATTTTAATTTAAGCAAATAAAAAATATATTTTATAAAATCAGTCCAACCAGTTGCCTTGTTTTAGTTTTTTTATATTGTAAAATAATTTAATTTCAATGTAAGTCTTCTATTAATTTTAATATTATTTTATACCCAAAAAACGGGATGTATCAATATATAGGATGTATTATAGCTAATCCTATAGAAAAATGATAAATGTAAGATTAATGAGAAATTTATGACACAACCAGATTTGACGGGATTTTTTTTTAAATGACCCATTTTAGAGTTGATTTCCTAAATGTGACCCCTATTTCAATTTTTTATACATGTAACCATTTTTTCATGTAAAAAGACATATTTGTCCTTTTAAGCTTATAAATACAAGCCATGCACACCCTTTTGTCCCAGCTCCTTAGAAAACTTAGCCTTACAATTGTGAGTCTATTCAACAAGAAATTTACGTTGTTGAATTTCAATGTGTTTCATTGCTATTCAAGATTTGGATCGACAAGCTTTCAACTAGGCATTTTGAATTCTGTCTAGCTTTTGCGTTGTTGCAAAGTCTTTGCCAAGGTACGCGATCCTACTGAATTCTTCTTGCATTACTCTCTGCCTGTTCTTCTACCATATGATTTGTGCTGGTGCATGCTTCTTTTGAGCAGTCATGAAACTAGATATTCGGTGGTGTAAGATGAGGATCTAAGTTTAGAACTTCTGAATTTTAAATTTTATGTGGGTCCGCTGTTTTCTGCATTATTTTCTCATTTTTGGTGCTTAATTTTGCGTGATTATGTTACTTTATGTAATTTTTTATAATTAGTGTTTATTTCTCCCTATCTGTGTGCAAATTGTGACTATTGCAATAGAATTCTCACATTTTTTTAAAGGTAGATTTTGTTTCACCTTTTATGCACACATATTTTGATAGTATTTTGCCTGTGTTTGGTTGGTTATTGTAAATTTTTTCAATAACTACATACATTTTTTTCTTTCTGTATGAATTAGCAAAATAGATGGGATAAGCTCCATATATCGTTCATTGCTGCTAGTTCTGGGAAAGCAATAATGAAGACTACAAAAGCAAACGTGAGGAATGGGGCATGTAAATGGGCAGATCCAATTTATGAGACTGCGAGATTGCTCCAAGACATCAAAAATAAACAATATGACGAAAAACTATATAAGCTTGTAGTGGCAATGGTAGGAACTTAATTCTTTCATTCTTATACTTAAATAATTCTATCTCCCTTCTTATTTTTTCTTCTATTGCCATAAATTATTTGTATTCTGTTGCAGCCCCATTCCCTAGATAATCGAGCTTTAGCCAGAGAATACTAAATGTGAAAATTGATAGAATATATATTGAATATTGCACTAGTGGAAAAATAGAAAGTTTCTGGCCATAGACAAAGTCTTTCTAGCTTTTGTTAGAGCATATTCGTTTCTTGTTTCTATATTATACAACTTATTGATATGTATGAAGACACGTTCTCGACCAATCCCACTTTGAAGAAAATGTAACACAGTTGAAATGTGAATCTTGTTGCTACTAAAATTTGATCGTTGACAAATTGACAACCTTTTGACTTTAATTTGAATGATGAGAAATTTGACTTACTTTCTATTATGATTGTAACCCCTTTTTGATGCAAAAAGAATGGGTATGTTGTTCTTGTATTTTTGCTTGTAAATTAATGTTTGGAAGCAGAGAAAGTGGTATTGCTCAAGAAAATTAAGGAGAAAGGGAAGGGATTGAAGAGATTTTCAAAATCAACAACATTAAGAATGTGACTTTGCATCAAAAATAAAAATTGTGACTATTGTATTGCTTATTAAAAATTGTTTATGTTTATCATAACTATGTCTGACATATGTGACATTATAAGAACAACATAATATGTCATGTTAGTTCAAGACCTATTCAGAACAAAAATGACTTCTGGAATTTGCATGCCCGTGTCGTAATCATGAACAACATAAAAATTGTCACTATTATTTTGCACGACCACGTCGTGTTATTCACGGTCCATTCGTGCCTAAAAAATCCTTTTGGGATTTTACACGAATCATTCATGCCAAAAATGCCCTATGCAATGCCCTTTGGAATTTTGCACGACCCATTCTTGTTGAAAATGCCCCATGCAATGCCCTTCAGAATTTTACGTCATGAAGTCATGCAAAATTGTGAACAACAAAAAATTGTCACTAATGTTTTGCACGACTAGGTCATGGACCATTCGTGCAAAAATATGACTTCTACAGTTTTGCATGACTAGGTGGTGCGACATGCATGACCATATCGTGCAAAATTATGAACAATGTAAAAATTCACTAATGTTTTGCATGACTAGGTCGTGTTAGTGCACGACCCATTCATGCAAAAACTCATCTTCTGATCTATACTCAATTCATGTTCAACTATAAACTCGATTTGATTGTAAAACACTCTGATCAATACTTTATTGCATCAAAGCTAGATAAGAGTAAGGGGAACCACTTCATGTTCAACTATAAATTGCATAGCTGGAGAAATAACCCAAATTAAACAATTAGAGTCTTCTACAATTAAATCGAGCCCTTTAGAAGGAATAAGTTAAAGGATATAGAAAATTCCTAAAGAATTTTGGAATTTATAGATCTACTTTGTTTTGATTTAATTTCGACAAAGGCTAAAGAAAGTCGTTGCATTTACTTAATTAAGCATTGCTTATGAGTTGATTGTCTGACAAAGAGAGCATCATTAGCTTCATCTAAAAGTCAATAGGCATAAATTGCTAATTAACAATTTGACATTTTCAAATTGGTGCACATTCTTGTCCTTGCCTAAATCTAGCTCTTAAATATGACGGCAGTAGGACCCTAGAGCTTTATATAATTGTTCTCAATCATCCACCTAAGACTCCAGTGATTTGAGTCACGCTTATAAGACCAATATGCCCATCCAAAAGTGGCACGCCTAAAAACGTCAAGTTCAGCCTTTGTAAATCTTTGGTAATCTTGCATCGATGCGTTCTTCACTTTCCATTCACAAGTCCATTCCCCTGCAATATGAATTAATCGTGACCTGATTAATGGTGCTTACTTACAACAAATAGCATAACATTAATTGGTAATTTTTTGTATACAAAAGGGAATATTGATTTACCAACAAAAGTCAGAGGGCCATGTGATATGCTCAAAGCACTAAGATCAGAAGCTCATTTGTTATAGATGAAGTCAATGTTTTGCTGTACAATGATACTGTTAAAACCCTTCCAGAAGAGTTATAATAATGCACAGCAATGGCTACACGACTAAAGATCCTTGCAAATTGAAGTAGCTCCTTTGGATCACCTTCCAACTGATTCGAAAAGATCACATATGCACTTGAGGTGTATTTCCTAACAGTTTTATAGCCTGCTTTATTGAACTTTTTAAGGCTTTCTAAATGCACGCCAGGTGCAAGAGGTTCATTCATCAACTTAATAGCTGCCAGACTAGGATGATTAGCATATGTGCATATAGAAAAATATTTGTCAAAAAATTAACAGGTCAAAACCGATTTTTAGATTTAATAGATTCGATAAAATCAAAACAATAATGTAGAGATTGATGAAATCAGATTACTGTGATTAAATGAACTGAGACATTTTACTCTGATACACTATGTTAAGTAGCCACTAACTAAAGAACTTATATCTCATAGGGTAACGTATGTATAATTTTAAAATTGATCAATTTCGGTATGTGACATTTGTAGCAAAGGTATGAAATCGAAAACCTTTTAGCAAGAAAGTCTATGGTAAATACAATCTCTGGTATGTCTGAATCATTCCATTCCTGAAAACCATCTCTTGTTGCACTGTGAGCATGGCCATCTCTTGTCGCACTGTGAGCATTACCATTCTGTGAAACTCATAGCCCATGCAAATCAACAATCACTTTCATCTTAAATTGCCTGCATTTTTATGCAAAGACATAAATTAGTGCTAGCCTTGAGCCAAAGCCTTGGGAGGGATTTAACACTACTTACTGTGATCATTTGAAAGCATAGTCTAAGCCTGCAAGCAGCCCTCAACAAAGGGCTTTGGTCGTTCTGGATCATATACTATCCACCACCTTACTGGAATTCTCATAGCATTGATTCCATTTGCTGACATGAATTTGAAATCCTCCTGAGTGATGTAACTGTTCTAATGATCCTAGAAACCATAGACTGGCTAATTTATTGCTCAATTAGGATAATTTTATTACATGTTTTAAATTAATTTAATTTTTACCCGTATGACTTGAGGTGATTTATCTGGGCCATAACCATTTGTGATTTGGTATTCACCGTGTAAGCCACTGATAATTGTCATGTTGAAGACAGACGGATCATCATCTTGCCAATTGGATGAGCCTTCATAATCTGCAGTCACTTGCTCCTATGATTTGGGCTAATAACATTGCAATAACAAAGTAACTATAACACATTCAACTTTTTGTCATATGCATCGTAAGTATTTGATTTTGATAATCATCTGATAATTTTTTTGGATTGATCAACATTCTACCCGGAGAAATAACCCATTTGATACTTTGAGACAAACTCGATTCGGATCATCATCTTTGCTTATAATCTGAAACGTCTCTACATAGCTTGGTGTTTGTGTTTTGAACAAAAATAGATCAAACTCAATTCCAGTTCTTTTTAGATCAAAGGCAGCAAGGGAGGTGAGGAGTTGCAAAGACACAAATGAATTGAGTATGATTTCTAGTTTTGTTATTTTATAATTTTTAAGGGTAGTTTTGTATTTTCACTTGATGAAAGGGTAAAAAATAGTTAAATCTGATAAAGGGGTCATATATTGTTATTTGATGGGGAATGGGGTGATTTGGTGAGAGTTTGCCAGATTTGACCATAATCCTAATCCCGCTTCTGTCACAGTCTCCAACAAATTAAACCAGAATTGAAAGGTCAAGAGAAGAGATGAGTTGAAGTTTCAGATAAACAATCAAGAAACCCATTGCTTCGCACACCAAAGCGCCAATGGACTCTACGTTATCTTTATCAACCACAACTCTCCTCACCATCTCCAAAGCTCTAAACCGCCGTTTCATCAAAGCGTTTTCGTCAGCTCAAACTCGTCTCACTCCTAACCGCGCTTCATTTTCGAACAAACCCAAAGCCCTGCCGTTCGCTCCTCTCTCTTCCTCTTCTTCTCTTAGGAGGACAAGCTGCTTACGACTTTCTCTGCCGCAGCAGATACGGCGTCGTCTGGACTGTCTCTCTAGCTCTGCGGCGTCGTTTGGGACCGCTGGAGGAGGTGGAGGCGGAAATGCCATCGGCGGCGGCGGCGGCGGAGATGGAGGATCGGACGGTGGAGAGTCGATGGTGACATTAGGTGGTGGAGTTGGTGAAGAGGCCTCCGCTTTGTCTCCTGATGTGATTATACTCGATGTTGGAGTATGAACTCTCTCTCTCTCTCTCTGTGTGTGTGTGTGTCTATTATGTTGGGAATGTTATGTTACCGGAGGGAGACGAATGCCGGTATCGTTACTGGTACCGTTAACGTCAAAGTCATACTGATAATAAGAAATGTCATTTTAGCAAATAATTGAATGCGTGATTGTTAAAGATTCTCTTGGTTACATGCAAAGCGACCTTTCAAGTGTTAATTAATAGTTTAACTGAAATGGACTCAAACTTGGTGGTGTAGGGAATGATGTGTGGGGCGTGTGCAGCCAGTGTCAAGAAAATACTAGAGAGTCAAGTAAGTTTGCTTTCTTTCTTTCTTTCTTTCTTTCTTTTGTATTATTATTTATTTATTTTTTGTTTTGGATATATTGCATTAAACTATATTGAATTATGTGTTTAACGATCACATAATATTTGTTTCGGAACTATATTTATTCTTAGTATAGCATGGAGATGCAATCTATATATGTTTTTATATAATCAGCAGTTTGTTCGGTTTTTGAATTAGAACCCGTTTGGTGTTTTTTATAGACATAACATGATGAAGTGGGAATGCACTATCATAACCTTTGTCTATTTTTTCCTGCAATCTATGAGAATGCCTTCTAACCATTAGATTCTATCAAAAAGAAGTGTGGGTAAATTTTTTGCCGTCCTCTCTCTTTATTTTTTTTTAAATTTTAATTTTTTAACCTTTTGAAAAACAGTCTTTTATTTATTTAGAAAAAAATTTCTTTCTAAATACTCCTGTGGGGCTGGAAGATTCTATTTCCAGTGAAAATTGGCTTTCGGATATACTGTTTCTATTATTTCTAAATTTATGGTAGCACTGCCTTTGACATTTGCTAAAGTCATTTCATTAATTTAAAAAAAAAAAAAAAGGAAATCAAAGAATGGCTGATTATAGGTGAAGATAATCTTTCAATTTCATGCATTCGATTGCAGCCTTTTTCTAATTGTTTTTATTATTCATTGCCCATTTTCTTTTGTCATAAACTAATCCGAAATCATCATGTTTCATGCTCATCTGCAGCCACAAGTGTCATCTGCTAGTGTCAATCTCACAACAGAGTCGGCAATAGTATGGCCTGTGTCCGAAGCCAAGGTTATACCAAACTGGCGACGGCAGTTAGGAGAAGCACTTGCCAAACATTTGAGCAATAGTGGTTTTGAGTCTAAATTTCGAGGTAACCACTTTCTAGATATATCATTGTTTAATTATTTTAATTTGCTTAGCATACATCTTATTACCTATAAAAAGCTATTTGTTGTATTCGAAAACTTTTGTCAAGCTTCTTCTAGTCTATCCTTTGGAGAGTCAATGCCTAGAAGAAATAACTTTAAAATATCTGTATTCTATACCTTGTCTTTTCAATCATGTTTTAGAGGCATAATTTACTAAATCCTGAGTAGTGTCGCAAGTTTTTGACAGTTTTGACATGTTCAAATGATGCATGATGCCATTGTGATTATAAACCAGTATTATTTTTGAATTGTTATGAGCTTATGATGGAGAACTTTCACTTTTGGCTTTAGTCAATACTAGTGGAACATGTTATGATTTTATAGATATACGGTTTTGTTTATAGATTGTTGTGTCTCTTTTCAAGAGATTCCTAGCAACTTGTAGCCCTGGCCATATTATTGTTTTGTAGTTGTGAGGGTCATAAGTAGTCCATTGTGTGGGAGAACGATTCAGTGGTGATATCTTGCTACTGAAGGTTGCATAGATGGCCCAGGTGCTATCTGTTACATATGAATTTGTTTTTGAACACAAATACTCCCGATTACCAAATCTAGAAAGTTCTCAGCCTGTGCCTTTTCCATAAACTTCTTGGCATGCATTTTTTTTTTTTGGTGGGAAACGTTTTCTGGGTCTTATGCCTAAGAATCGATAATCATGTTAATATTTGATCATACTGAAAGTGCAAGTATACTCAAGTTTTGGAAGTTTGAGCTGTATAGGCTTCCGATCTTCCATGGGAGATGGAAAAAATAATTGTTTGGGAATGTTAATACATTTTGTTTTGTATAGTGGTAGAAATTTTTGATGCTCAAATTAATTTATTAGATCAAAGAATGAATTTGTTTCTGTCTGTTTTCCTGGCTAGTTCTGCTTTTGTGGATTGCTTGTCCTCTTTCCTGTAGACTTTCTTCTAATACAATTCATAGTTTCTTATTGAACAAAAAAAAAAAAAAAAAAGAACAATGAATTTGGTTCTTAAAATATGAGTAACTTTAAATTGTCCATTAGCACATCTAACTATGAATTAGAGTACCACCGGCATAGTTAAATGCGCAGAAGTTTCCATGTGATTTATGTGAAGCTTGGTCGGTTAGTGGCAGGTCAGGAAGATATTGAAGAAGATTTGTCATCATAGTATTGCAAAAGATTCAATTGAGGAGAAACCATAATTCTGTGTGGTATGTCCCTAATTTATTGGGTTTCGAGTTTTAGCTGATTCTTCTAAATGTCATTTCCTCTATTTGAGATGCAAAAGGATAGGCTTCAAAAGTCATTATTAATTTTGTAATTTCTCCCTTCAATAGGTGAGTTCCTGGCAGCTACTCGTGGTGGATTGGTTGGAGTGGAAATTCTGGTGCTGACGAGTCCATTTGTTTTGTACAAGATGTTTATACGCTAGATTAACTACATTTTAGTTATTATAACGAAATTCGACTTTGTATTTCTGAAAAGTTTTATTTCAAATCTCTTATGAGATTTGTTTTTTGTTGGAGATGTTGATGTTGTTTTATATCTGCCCACAATCAATTGTACAAACTCTCTATCTCCCTCTTGAAATGTTGTAACCTGCACCTTCTTAAAAGGCCTTATACAAAAGACTTTTGCTTTGGCAAAATTTTGACTTTCTCATTTATGTTTATGCGGCACTTTGGACTTTCAGTCTTACATGGTTAATAAATGTTGCTAATTTTGTAAAGATCGCTAATAAACCTGAGCCAAATCAATGCTTAATTTCTATTTGGCTTGGAGCTGGGAACAAATCATAGAGAGTGCTTAATCTTCTTTCCCTTGGTATTATTATGAACTTGTTTCAGTTTACTTGGTTTCTGGTTCTTGGAGGAGTTTTCCAGTAAGAACTTCATGCTGTTGAGAGGTTTTGATATTGTAAATAGACTTCATTATAATCAGATTTAGATTGCCCAACTTAATCATATAAATGTAAATTCAGAAGAGTTCATGTCCTAGCAAGAAGATCTTCACCTACGCTCCGGAAATTCATGGATTCATACTTCTTTGTAATTTATTCGGTGTTCAAAGTCCTTCAAAGGGAGCATTTTGCATTGACTGATGTGTAATTTTAAGTTGTCTTCATGGATATGGTTCTTGATGTGTACAAAGGCTGTTTATGCTAGCAGTTTATATGATTCTTTTAGGTTATTTCATTGCATTTATTCCCTTTAACAGAACAGAGTGGTGTAGTTAGTGGTTCAACATGGCGGCAGCTTGATGCTCTTATTTCCTTTTTGAATTGCTAATCAATTTATAGAGTTAAGGATTGCATTTACTTCTTGTAGCAGGAAAATTCATGATATACATTGTGGTCTTGTCTTTGTGGCTAATATCTCAGAATATTATTTATACGCTTAAGACATTGTTAGAATAATTGCCTATCTAGCTCATAAAGAAATGAACAAATAAAAAAGCAAAAGTAAGATCACCAATGTTTCTGAAACTTTAATTCTGGATAAATATATATTTTTCTTGAATATTTAGAGTATGATCATTCAAAAATGTAATGGTGTGCATACTATTGTTGGCTAGATGACATTCAGTGTGGCTAGAAACAATTATGTCTTTCTTGTGCTGGACTAAATTTTTTCTTAGGTGGCTTCAGAATAGAACTATACTTTTTCACCTGGTTTATCTTGGGGATGACAATGTTTGTGGCTGTTTCTTCATTCATTAGGGATTTGTTAATTATGTCTACTTGCAATGTTTGGGATTTTCTGGTCCATTTTCACTTTTGGTGTATAACTTCTGCTATTGTAGGTATTATTTCCCATTCACTTCTTGACAAGTAGTTTCTGCATGGTCAGTCTGTCCTAATGCTATAATAAATGTTTATTGGGCTTCCTGGAGGAAATTTTTTTCCCGAAACTTAAGTATCAACTTTTTTCTTGTATGATCAATATTTTAAACTTGTTTTGGCTTCCAAAAATTGTATAACTGAGTGAATAAATTCTTATGTGAATTCGAACCTTATGGCGAATTTTTTTTTTTTTTTTTTTTGTTTGTAACTCCTTTGCAAGTGGTTTAAATAGGTAACATTTTTGCCATATTTTTCACCAATCTAAGTTGTTGGCTGTTACTCCTTTTGTGCAGATACAGAGACCGATAATTTCTTTAAAGTTTTTGAAAGGAAGATGGATGAGAAACGTAATCGCTTGAAAGAAAGTGGTAAGCATATTGCTTAAAAGGTTTCTTTATGAAAATTGATGTGTTATGTTGATGATACACATGCTAAGAAAGAAATTTGAGGCAAATTGCTTAACAATTTTGTAGGTCGTGAGCTTGCTGTCTCCTGGGCTTTATGTGCTGTATGTCTTGTTGGCCATCTCTCCCATATCGTAGGAGCTAAGGCTTCGTGGATCCATGCATTTCATTCCACAGGATTCCATCTGTCCATGTGTTTGTTTACACTGCTTGGTCCTGGGCGTCAACTTATTCTTGATGGAGTAAAAAGCCTTTTTAAGGGGTCTCCAAACATGAACACGTTGGTTGGTCTTGGGGCTTTATCCTCGTTTACTGTTAGTTCATTAGCTGCCTTTATACCAAAATTGGTAAGTGATGATTTTTAAATCATATATGGCTCTTGTTCCGTTAGCATAGGTCTATTGCATGGCAATGCTTGAACATATGGTATGTTGCATGATAAGTTGGCTTTAGGAACTTACGCTAGTGATGTGTTTTTGACAGCTAAAATATGAAGTATTAACTTTTATATTCTTAATATCAAAACCCTGCTTGTTTGCTAAATGCTTATATATTAAGTGCTTCATAGCACACTTTGTACATGTAGAATATGTTGCAACGCGCTCTTTCTTGATCACCAGTTGCTTTTGCCTAAAAGGTAATTGCATATTTAGGAGGATGGGACTGGAAGATATCCAAAAACTCAAGCATGCTTGTTCTAGCAATTCTAGCTTAAGGTTATCATTGTTTTTGCATAAATAAAGAATTTAAAAAAATTGGGAGTCTTGTTATGTATAGAGAATTATTCATACATGATATTAAGCATGAAAGAACTGAAGATGCTTTCTTGTGGCTTAAGGAGAAACAGATGAAAGAAATTCCGAGGAAATTTTTAATAGAATTGAATTTCACAGTAATAGCCTTGTTGCCAAAACATTGGGTGTGCCCTTATCATCCACCATATGCCAAATGAAAGCCTGGGCTGTAGAAGAGGTCTTTTCATACCTTTTTATAAGTCTTCAACTGGTGCCGCATAAGTTCTCTGTCATAGATATGGCATCTTATATAGTTGTAATGACATTACCTTTTGATTTTTTATTTTTCCTAGTTATTGTGTAAAGCGAAGAACATAATTCTTTAAGTTCAAGTAAAAATTGATATTAACTTGGATTTTTTTATTGGAATTTGGTTTGTTAATTGAATTTATGTATCCTTTAGAGCAGCGTTCATGTTATTAATTCTTTGCATTAACATTTCTGCTTAACCTTTAGAGCAGTTCATGGATTTTTCCTTGACAATGTCATCCTGTTAGACCAGGTATGTTATTATCGGTTGACACTATGGCCTTGCTTAATGGATGTTGTTTATGCAGGGTTGGAAGGCATTCTTTGAGGAACCAATTATGTTAATAGCATTTGTCTTGTTAGGAAGGAATCTTGAACAGAGAGCTAAAATCAAGGCCACCAGCGATATGACGGGGCTTCTGAGTATTTTACCTTCAAAAGCTCGTCTTCTGGTTGATGATGATGCAAAAGAGTCGGGTTCAATTGCTGAAGTTCCATGTAACACTCTACATGTGGGTGATCACATTGTTGTGCTACCAGGGGTAAGTAAAATTAACTCACTCTCCTCTAGGCAGTTGTTGCTTTTGGTTTTTTGTTTTTTCCTTCATCTCCCCTCACACTCTCCTCTTGGTAAGAAGCATGAGATTTACATAGAAGCACAAGTGTAAAAAGAGGTTGCAAGTGTTTTGGCTTATATATCCTTTCCCACTCTATTTAGTAAATTATCCACTGAGCTATTGATTCACGAATGCTTTATAGTTAGTTTTGTTTATGTATTTTCTAATGCTTAGGCATATTCATTTTGTCATGCGATAATTTCATTCTTAATTTGCAGTATAATAATTAGGATATTGCCTTAGGTAGTTTCAATAGAAAATTCTGAAGTGTGGAAAATATTTAGTTCTTGCAGTCTATGCTTTAACAAATTGAAAATGTGAAAAAGATTATTGTGGAAATAAACTTAAAATTTGTAGATGATAATAGAAGACTTGCATTGATAATCTTGCGAAATTCATGATAGTACATTTAAATTTGGAGAAATCTACAACCACGTACAATAAGAAAGAAATGTAAAGGAAATTCTAATTTCTTAAACCCAAGAAAGAAAAAAAGAAGCCTAACCGAAAATAAATCAAGGCAATTGTAAAAGATATTCTGGTTTAGTAAGAAACAAATTTGTCAAATGTAATTTCCCTAATCAATTGTCCCATTTTTTTTCTTGCATCATACTTGAATCCTTTTGAAACAAATTATTTTGGTGTCTTAGGATCGTGTTCCAGCAGATGGAATAGTTAGAGCTGGCAGAAGCATTATTGACGAGTCAAGTTTTACTGGGGAGCCACTGCCTGTAACCAAAGTACCTGGGGTAATGATCTTCACTACCAGCAATTTTTTTTTTTTTTTTTTTTTTTTTTTTAAAACTCGAAACTTATGCTGCATGGGAGACCCTACTTTTGCTATTTTAATATCTTTCCTTTCTTCTTCATAATCAATTTTGGAATAGCAATGTTGCATATTTTCACATCATGGTCATTCTTCTCATAAATTAGCTTCTTTTGTTATTTTACTCCGTACTCCAGTCACTGTAGAAGCTTTCTCCTTTTATTTTATCACACCATGTGGAAATTCTTTCCTTGCTAGAGTCAAGTTGCTGCTGGAAGTATAAACCTGAATGGAACTCTTACAATTGAAGTGCAAAGACCAGGTGGTGAGACAGCAATGGGAGACATTGTCCGTTTAGTGGAAGAAGCTCAGAATAAGGAAGCTCCAGTGCAGCGGTTGGCTGACAAGGTTCTTTCTTATCTTTTACAATGTGTGGAGTTGTTATTATAATTTTATCATTGCTATAATGGTTTCAAGGTGTTTTATGGTGAGAAACATTGTTTGTTTAGTTGGAAGAGAAAGGAACCTGTGGAAAGACTAATTTTACTGATCTGTTATATGATGGAATAATATTTGCTTGTGTTTGTCCAAAAGTCTTCTGCTTCTGCCTTTCTCTATGTGATTCCATTTCGAAGTAAGGGGGTCCTCAAGCTATTATAAACTTTTATTATTATTATCATCTTTTTGATAGGAAAAAAGAGTATATTAATAGTGATAAAAGGGTGTTACAATGGTGGATCAGATGTTCCCAATAATAGATCCAATAACTTTTCAAGAAGAATTTCTCTGTAATTTCTGCAGTATGGGCAAACAAAAAAAGTAAGATTGCTACAGCTGAAAGAAAGCAAAAAAAAAAAAAAAAAAAAAAATCCCAAAACCACTCTCCAGTTATGAAGGATAAAGGATAACCGGATATATATAAAGCCTTCTGCAGTCATGTAGTACTGTTAGACAGGATAAATAAGTCAGAAAGAAACAGAGAGAAAAAGGGATAAAGATGGGGGAACAGTAGAAAAATAAGGGGGAAAAATCAGAGGAACTTGGGGAGGAACAGAAAATATTGGGGGAGAAAATCAACTTCCATATTCTATAATCAATCCAGTCTACGACAAAACTAAGAACAAGGCATGTATGGTAGCCGATACATAATTAAACTAGGAAATAAAAGAATTATTTTACAATGTGATAAAACTCCACCTAATTTGGAAATTGACTTCAGAGAAAAAATATCAAACTAAAAACAATAAAATATTTAAATTTCTAAAACAACTAAACATCTAAGTAAAGCTTAATGGCTATTCTATATCATATAAATTTTGACAGGGTTGATTATCTGATAAAAATAGCATGGTAAAAGCATGGAAAAGGTAGGTTGAGATTAGCTTATTGGTTGTTCTGTTTGACATTTATCAAAATGCCACTCATGTTCTCTAATTTTTTTGGTTTCTCCAGGTTTCAGGGCACTTCACTTATGGAGTAATGGCACTCTCAGCTGCGACATTTATGTTTTGGAACATGTTTGGTATACATCTTCTACCTCCTGCTATACATCATGGAAGTTCAGTTTCACTGGCCCTACAACTTTCTTGCAGTGTTCTGGTATGACAGTTGGATGTTGTATCCAATTTCTGGATTTTTTTTTTTGGCTTGGGAAAAGTACCTGGTATATAATGATCTATTACTTATTAGAATAAGCAAAAAGTGGTAAACATTGGGAAAAAATTTGATTTGGCAAAGTTGTATGTTGGAATCATCTTGTAAGCAGTGAAATTGCCTTCATAAACAATCTTACTTGTATAGATGCAAAAGGAAAAAGACTTCTTACTTACATTGTTATTTGTTTGAGTTCTTGAATCCATAGCTCTAATAATCTATGCAATTCTGACCGACCAGTTCTTAATTCAGGTTATTGCTTGTCCCTGTGCCCTTGGCTTAGCCACACCAACAGCTATGCTGGTAATCTCTTTGCAAAAAATGCATTAGCTCATGTCAGATAAGTTGGATGGTCTAACATTTATTTTAGAATACATTATGAAATATTAGCTATTTTCAGGTTGGAACTTCATTAGGGGCAACAAGAGGGCTGCTTTTGCGAGGTGGAAATATTTTAGAGAAGTTTTCAATGGTGAATACGATTGTGTTTGACAAAACAGGAACCCTGACAATTGGCAGACCTGTAGTAACAAAAGTCGTGACTACTGGCAGCCTGAAAAGTACTGATCCAAAGTAAGTTTTTACAGAAACTGTCTTTAAGGTTATGTTTGATGATTTTTACTTCGATACAATCTGAAATCAGATTAACAGTTATTACTAAGTTACCCTTTGGCCTCAAATTTTTAAATTGATGGATATGAATCCAACAATAGTATTTAAACTCTAACATGGCCTCTTTGATTGAATCATTCACAAACAACCCAAACGCTTAGTGGAGGAATGCAACTACAAACAGAAAAAATTTGTTATTGCTTAATTAATACGATGAGGGATTTGAATAAAAACGATTTGGTCATGTTGGCTTCAGTACCTTGCTAAGTTATTCTTTGACTTAGATGTTTGATTAGATAGATAGGGAACGACAACAAGATTTAAACTCTATTAGCCACAAGTCCTGAGATTGAAACCTATCATTGCTACAATATTAGGGTTTAGGTTAGAAAATGTCCATTGCACAGATTATTCTTACTTTTTGATATCTATATATACATATATGTGTGTGTAAGTGTGTGTGTGTGTGTTTAGTTTTTGTTCTCCCTTCTCAGAGAGGATTCTATCTATTTGGCGGACATCAGATCGACAACTCTTGTAGAGTTCCTTCTTTAGTATAATCTTTTATGTTTCCTATTATGAAAAGTGTTTGGAGGCAAAGTGAGATGTTGAAAACTGGAATGTCTACCACGTACTTACTGAGCCTATTGAAGAGCAATGAGCTTACTAAAATTTCGTTACAGCATATTAGAAAATTTTTTTTAATGATTATTGGTACGGAGATTAGAAAATACTATAAGAGTCAATCAAATATTTGGTTACTACTTTTGCCCATAACTTGTAATTAGAGTCATTCAATTTTACGGCTGTGATGGAGCCACCAATTGCAGGAGGATTAGAGGACGGTTGAGAAGCCATAGAAAAAATCTGTTGCTTGGTTCAAATATGGCCGGAAATCACTCTTAAAGTCACCGGTCACTGGTGAACAAAACCTTTCTGTCTGTGTTTAAAAAAAAGTCTGCCGGGAAAATTTTTTCGATAGAGTTTTCCGGCGGAGGTAGAGGGCTTTTGGTTGCCAGTGACTGGCGATCTCAGACGTGCAGGTGGTGACTGTCACTGCTGACCGGAGGCGGCTGATTTGGGGTGATGAACAGTGACAGTAATGAACAATTTTTGGGCGATTTGAAGAGTTTCCGGTGGGATTCTGGTGACGGTGATTAAGGGAAGAATGATGGGGACAGCCCGATCTACAAGTTGATGAATTCGGTTATGGGTGATGCGCCGGTGGCCGGCGATGAACAGTAACTCTAGCGATAAACAGTAACGAACAGTGACTGTGTTTAGGGTTTATGGGATTTATGATGAATTTTGTGGAACGAAATTAGGCTTTGATACCATGTTGAGAGAGAGGGAGAAACGAATTTAGGAGATATTTTTGTGTATATTCCATTGTAAATAGGTGTACATATATATAATACAATAAGGGGAAATAAAATAGGAAAGTGAGAATCAAATATGTATTTAATAGGAACACAATCCTAAATTCATATATAGAGATTTAACAAAGTCTTTTTAATAATTTAGTTATTTAAAGTTTAATTGAATTAGGAATTTTATGATTTAGAGATTTTAACTCAATTAGGGATCTCGACTTTTCCTAATTTGATTAAAATCCAAATTGTTAGCTTAGGTATTTTGACTCAAATAGGGATTTTGACTTTTCTAATTTGAATCAAATTCCAATATGCTTTGATTAGCATAAATTTAGGGTTTTATTTTTATTTTGTTAGACATTGATTATTTGATATATTAAAGGATTATTCAAAAAAATTGTTGGTTGATTGTTTACGAGTGTGAGTGCTTGATTAGAGATTGTTTGTTCTTGATCTTGGTTTGTTTTTGTTACGGGTTCCCTGTCAATTTGGTATCAAAGCGTAACGTCGTTCCACGAAAATTCATCCTAAATAACATAAGCCCCAGTCACTGTTTATTACTGTTCATCTTTGGCCACTGATGCATCACCCATCAGCGAATACATCAAATCGTAGATTGGACCATTCCCATCATTCTTCCCTTTATCACTGTCACTAGAATCCTACCGGAAACCCCTCAAAACGCCTAAAAACCGTTCGTCGCTGTTACTGTTTATCGCTACCGACCGGCGAGTGGCTCACCTCCACCACCAAGTCATAGATTGGCCCCTCCCTGTCAACTTTTCCTTCTTTGCCGACTACTAATTCCTACCCGAAAGTCTTCAAAACTCAAAAAATCAAATTTTAGGCTTGCTTGGATAATGTTAGTCAATCTTGGATAATATCAATCAGCCCTTGAACCTTGGAAGAGTTACGTGGAGTCCTCTAATGTCTCTAAATTTGTAGTTTAACCTGTTTTTGTGCAGCCTTCCATACCTTTTGACTTTTGCGGTTTAATCCCAATGGCTTATTGGGGTTATCAAAGCAACTATGAACGTAAAAAATATGATATTGCTTTCAATAAATGCTTAGATTTTTATGGGATTCGTTGTCGTCCTTGTGTGAAAATTATTCTTCCTGACTTTCGTTGTTATTATGTTAAAGAGATTTTTCACTGGTTTGGCTTGGAGCGATATTTTTATGATGTAGATCTTCCAGAAGATATGATGGTTGATTGTAGTGCGACACAATTGACAGATTTTGTTTTTGAATAATGGATGGTTAAGCACAAATATCTAGGAAGGATAGTAGAACTTCTAACATGGGACGAGATGAAATATTTAGTAATTAATACTTTTATACCTTCACATCTTAGGCCTATATATATGCCTAAGCGTCAAAAAGTGGTAAGTTATCGATATCAAAATCATGAGTATTGTGATAAGAAAGTTAATTTGGATCGATTATATAGATTAATTGCCCAATACTACGAGTTTCGTAAGAACTTATCTATTGTCACTCAAACACCTGCCCAAAGTAGTCATTCTTCCATCTTTACCCCATATCCTTGTGAGAAAGTCTAATCTACCAAGTGTGAACTTATAGAAGATAAAATTCTATGTGCACCAGATTAAGTTGAGAAAGATGTTGAGAAAGTAGCTGTGGATGATGAAATTCCAAGGAAGATTGATCATGAGGTTGAGATTTATATTGAAGTTAAGATTGAAGAAAGTTCTAGTGAGGTAGAGCTTATGGGTGAATTCAAGTCTATGCATGTTGAACATTTCAAGGTTGAAGAGCATTGTATTGAAGTTGTGCTAGTGGTTGATGAGAAGCCAATTGAAATCATCCATCCGTCCAAAAAAGAAGACTGCACACCAAAGATTGAAGTTGAAGTCTCCACACCAAAGATTGAAGTTGAAGTCTCCAAACTGAAGATTGAAGTTGAATTATCTCATGAAGAAAAAAATTTTGAGTCTCCAAAACTACTTCAAGAAGATATCTTCAAGTCCAAAATTGAAGTTGACTTCTTGGGAGTCTCAAATGTGTTGGATCAAAGCTCAAACTAACGCATGCTTATCTCTATTTTGAAATCTCCTATGATGTGAATTGTTTCTTCACCAACATTGATGTCTATCAAAGTAACATTGCCTAGTTTTCAACCGCTGGTATTTATGTTCTTAGATTATCGTGAAGTGCTGATTTGGATCGACAACATTCTATGTTTATGCAAGACAAGACTTGGTGCTTTATTGTGTTTTGGCAACATCCACCTTGAGAAACTTGCCATGAGTCGAGTTTTCTAAGCGCGGGAGAATTGATGCAGCATGGTTTATTTTTACGTTAGAGATAATTAAGTCTTTTCAATAATTTAGTTATTTAAAGTTTAATTGAATTATGAATTTTATGATTTAGGGATTTTAACTCAATTAGGGATCTTGATTTTTTTTAATTTGATTTAAACCCAAATTGTTAGGGTTTTTGATTCAATTAAGCCAATAGGTAATTTAGGGATTTTTACTGAACTAAGGATTTTGACTTTCTTAATTTGACTCAAATTTCAATATGTCTTGATTAGTATAAATATAAGGTTTCATTTTTATTTTGTTGGACATTAATTATTTGATATATTAAAGGATTATTTAGACAGATTGTTGGTTGATTGTTTGTGAGTGTGAGTGTTTAATTATAGATTGTTTGTTTTTGACCTTGGTTTGTTCTTACGGGTTCCCCGTCAATATCTTTAGATGAATAAGAAAGATAGAAGATTATGTAAGCTTGATGTTTCAGTTGGATCTACAGTTAAAATCTTTTCTGAGGAGTTTGACTGAAGGTAATACTTTTAAGGAGTTAAATTATTTAGCATGGTTTGCAAGGCTCAAGATCCTTCCAAAATCTATTTTTTGCTTGGTCAGTGACTCTGGGAAGGATCAAACTGCTGATATGATTAAAAAAGATTTCCTACTATGAGCCTTTCTCTCGTTTAGTCTGTTATGTATAGAGGTGAAGAGATTGTTAACCAGCATTTGCTATATTACAGAACAGCCTCATCCTTATGGGCAAAGTTTTGTAAAGAAGCAAATATTTGCTGGGATTTTCCTGTTAGTTGTGAGAACCTTTTGAGGGAGAATACTTTTCTTTTTAGAGAAAAGAAAAAGACCAAAATTCTATGGAAGTGTGTGCAATCTTGGCTTTGTTATGGTTATTTGGCAAGAAAGAAATAGTCACGTCTTTGGAGGAAAAAATGTTTGAAGAGATTGATAGCCTATAAGATAAAATTCATTTTTGGGCATCCCTTTTCGCTTCTGTGGCTAAAGAGTTTTAAGAAAGCCACCTTTTTATTCATTAATTTTATTCAGGGATACTTCCTGATGTCCTTGTAGACTTCTAGTCCATTCTTTTGACCTCTTTCCTACTTATAATAACATTTTATATTCTTTTCAAAGATAAAAAGGCAAATACCATGCACCCTCTGTAGTTTGCTAAAATGGCTTCACCATTCTGGTTATAGAATTAGCCACTTACACCCTAGTTGTTAATTTTTCCATTACCTTTTATATCTAGCTAGTATTGACTGTTAAAATAACTATTTTGTCCCTAAATAATATTTGATGTATATATATATATATTATCAATACTTCTTAGCGACGTGAACCTGCATTTAAAAAAAAAAATCCTGTCCTTATGCTGTCAACCGTTGGATGCATCAAATGGCTGACAGCAGATGAATAAAGAAAGAAATTTTAAGACTGGCTGTAGTCTCATCTATACTCTCGTGCGCAGAACTCATCTGCTTTTTGCAAAGTGTCCAACTCTGTCTGTCAATTTATCTTCAAACCCCTCTTCCCCAGCCATTATTATTCATTCCATCTCTACAGCTTTCTCACCTTTCTAGTAAATGAAATCGAACAATCAAATCATACCTTTGACATCTAATCAGATACCTGTATCTCTTCACTTTCTAACATTTTATTATTTTTCATCTGTTGTGAACCCTTGGATGCATTTGATGATGGCTACATGTGGATGCATCTTTATGTTTCTAGGTTTTGTGCGGGATGAGACAAGCTTACTCCTTGAGCCAATAGTCTTGCTATATAATTTGTTTTGCCTTACAGTAAAAGTGAATGAGCTTGGCTCTTGAACCAAGAATCTCACTCTGTAATTTGTTTCGCATAACACAGTATAAAACGAGGAACAACATGATAGTTTTGTATTTGAAATAACTTGAAGCAGAAGGAAGGAAGAAATCTAGAGAAAGAATGAGATAAATATGATGGAGAAATAGAATCATTTCAGATAAATGCAGAGAATTGAAGGTTACAGAAGAAAGAGAAATCTTGAGTTCAAAGTGTTGAGAGAAAGTGACGGAAGAAAGAGTAACTATCTTTTTGGCAACGCTGACAGACTAAACAACCACATTTAATTCTCATTATTCATCTTTTGTTAGCCATTAGATGTATCCAACAGTTGACAGCAAAAGGATAGCATTTTATTTAAATGCGGGATCCTACAGTTGAGAGGTATTAATTACTTTATATTATATAAATTTAACTGTGAAGATAATCTGTTTAAATCTCTTTTAATGTACATTATATATTTTTTAAATATTTATTTTACTATAAAATAAAAAATATATAATATATATCAAATATCATTTAGAAATAAAATAGTTATTTTAATAGTCAATATTGGAATTAATGGAAAAGCTAAGGATAGAGGATGTAAGTAGCTGATTGTGTAACAAATGGGGTGAGACATTATTTTAGCAAATAACAGGGCGTCTGCATGGTATTTGCTCAAAATAAAAAAAGATTGTTACATGAAGTCTTTTGGGGCATAGAACTTTTTAAATCTGAATTAATATGTTATAAAACCACAGGAATGTCCTTTTTTGTTTTCTATTCATTTTTGTTCTTGTTTTTTCCTTTTTGGGTAGTATTGCAAGTCTCTTTGGGGCCCCGTAATTTATAACTAATCAAAATTTGGCATACTTGTAGGTTTTTCTTTGTGAAGTGAGAGTTGTTTGGAAATTAACACTGGCCATTAGTTTGAATTAAAATCTTCATCAATAATTTTTTGTGGTTCCTTATGAATTTTATTCTAATGATGCTAATTTTATTGTGTTGCTTCTGTTTCAGTAGTTTTTGATGTTAGTGCTAATTTTAAATGTTGCTTCTGTATCTGTAGTTGTTGATGTGAGCATATGGAATTTACGAAAACTTAAGGACAATTTTTTACCATCTATTTTTTGTTTCACAGGCTTGCATATAAGATCTAATTATTATAATCAGAACCTGCTGTCTTTATAGACTTTTCCTTATATGAGCCTGAAATCAGAGAAAACTAAAAGAAGATTAATTCTTATTTTTTTCTAAACTAAATGATGGACAATGAGTCCTTTAAATAGAGGGTAGGAAACTGACAAATAATTACTATGGGTAGTTATTTTTACTCATCTACATAACTGATCTTGAACTTAAAAATTTAAAATTTAAATCCAAGATAATTCTCTACACCCCCTCAAGCTGGGGAGAATATGTTTAAGATTCCCATCTTGTTTGTCAACTCCTCGAAAGTAGTTCATGTTAGGCCTTTTGTAAAAATCTCTGCAACTTCTTGTTGTGTCGGGACATATGTGATGCATATCAAACCCTCCTCAATCTTTTCCTTGATGAAATGACAATCAACTTTCTATGTGCTTGGTCCTATCATGGTGTACTGGATTGTGAGCGATATTGTTGAAATTTTCAACTCTTTTAGCAAACTGTTCAGCCACATGACTTCACAAATCCCTTGAGCCATGGATCTAAACTTAGCTTCTGCACTACTCCTTGCAACCACAGATTGCTTTTTACTTCACCAAGTTACCAAGTTACACCACACTAATGGACAGTACCCCGAAGTAGACCTCCTATCATCAACTGATCTAGCCCAATCTGCATCTGTATACACTTTCCACACACTTTCCAAAAAAAAGTGCTTTTCCGGGGTTCATTTACAAATATTGTAGTATTCCATTCACTGCTTCCATATGTTCTTCACAAGCATGTACTGACTAGCCAAACTAACTGCAAAGGCTATGTCAGGCCTTGTGTGGGATAGGTAAATGAGTTTGCCAACAAGTCATTGATATCTGCCCTTATCTACTGGTGTACCATTCTCACTTTGTTTCAATTTGTGATTAGGATCCACAAGTGTCTCGGCTAGACTACACCCTAGCATTCCTATTTCTTTCAAAAGGTCCAGTATATAATTCCTTTGCGATAATAAGATGCCTTTTTTGCTTCTAGCCACCTCCATACCTCAAAAATATTTCAGTTGCCCGAAGTCTTTTATCTCAAATTCTTTTGCAAGAGTTTTCTTCACCTTTTCCATTTCCCCTAGATCATCACCGGTAAGAATTATGTCATCAACATAGACTATTAAAACTGTAATTTTTCCTTTGCTGGAATGTCTAACAAACAATGTATGATCAGTTTGCCCCTGAGTGAAACTGTGGCCCTTAACAGCTTTAGTGAACTTGTCAAACCATGCTCTTAGAGATTGTTTTAGGCCATAGACTGACTTCCTTAGTCTACATACCTTGTTAGATTTCCCTATCTTCTCAAATGCAGGTGGGAGATCCATGTACACTTCTTCATCTAGTTCTCCATTTAGGAAGGCATTTTTTACATCTAACTGTTGTAATGGCCAATCAATATTTGCAGCAAGTGATAACAACACTCTTAATGGTATTTAGCTTGACAACCGGGGCAAAGTTTTCTTGGTAATCTATGCAATATGCTTGTGTAAATCCGTTTGCCACTAATCTCGCCTTATACCGTTTGATTGTCCCTTCAGATTTGTATTTCACTGTAAATGCCCATTTGAAGCCAACAGTGTTCTTACTTCTAGGCAAACTCACCAATTCCTAAGTACCATTCTTCTCTAATGCTGCCATTTCCTCCTGGACAGCCTTCCTCCACTTTGGAATAGTTAGAGCTTCCTGTATAGACTTTGGAAGATGAAATATTTACTGTAAAGGCACGAAATGAAGGTGACAATTTATCGTAAGAGACAAACTGAGATATTGGATGTAAAGTACGCGAGCGAATTCCCTTCCTTAGAGCTATTGGCAAATCTAGGTCATCAAAATCACTAAGAGTTGAAGAAGTTGGATTAGAATTTGAAATTTGTATACCTGAATTGTTCAAAACCTGACTTGCCACTCCTGATTCCAAATGCTTGGCCATGAGGAGATGTAGCTGGCCTTACTTTTTGAGGATTTGTTCTTCTAGAATAAACACGATGCCCTGGTTGGTTTAATCTCTGTAGTACTCCCTCTGTTTCTGAGTTTTCTTTAAGTTGTGACATAATAGGTTCAACCGAAGGTAACAGTGGTTGAGAAGGAGCAGAACTTGATTGTGGAAAGGTGAATGGGACTGGATCAGTAGAGGCTGGAATTGAACCAGCAGAAATAGGCAGAGGAATTTCCCATCAACACCGATCTTCACCTTTTTAAGTCTCCCCTTGAAACGAGGTGTGGGGAAAATAGGCTCAGATTCAAAAAAAAAGTCACATCTTTGAAGACAAATATTTTCTTAAGGCTTGGAGAGTAACATTTGTAGCCTTCTTGAGTTGGAGAACAAAAACACACATTTATGGGCACGGGGATCGAACTTGCTGTGGTTGGGAGATAGATTGTGAGCAAAGGTGGTTCAACCAAAGATCCTAATGGGAAGAGAATTTACTGACCCGAAATGAGGATAGATTTGCATTAAAGATGGGAGTGGAGTTTAATAATTGAGGGCTTGGGTAGGCAACCTGCTTAGAAAGTAAGAAGCTGTGAGAATAGCATGCCCCTATAGAATCTTAGGAACATTCATTGTGAACATTAGAGCTCTAGCAATCTCTAAAAGCTGTCTATTTTTTCTTTCTGAAATCCCATTTTGTTGGGGAGTGTCCACACAAGAACTTTGGTGAATTATCCACGATCCTTTAAGTATTTTCCAAGATTGAATGAAAATATTACCGACCATTATCAGTTCGAAGAATCTGAATTCGTGTCTCAAATTGTGTTTCGATCATGGAATGGAAAGTTTGGAAAACTTGACTGGTTTCAGATTTTTCTTTGAGGAGATATACCCTACAGACCCTTGTATGATCATCTATGGATGTGACAACCACTTAGTGCTTGAGATTTTTTTTACCTTTGAGGGGCCCTATACATCACTATGGATTAAAGAAAATGGTCAAGAAGGTTTATAAGGCTGTTTTAAAAAAAAATTGCGGCAATGGTTAGCAAATTGACAAATTTCACATTGAAACGAATTTGATCTTTATTTTTGAATAACCAGGGATAACTAGGGCGGCTTAGCCTATGATGCCACAACATTATTTTTGCATTCTTAGAAATAGAAACAGAATTACAACTGGAAAATAGAACTTGTTTATTCTTGGCTCTCCACTTTCAAAGTAGTAGAGGCCTTAACACTCCTTAGCATTGCCAATCATCTTCCCCGATTGTAGGTCCTGAAATTCACAATAGGAAGGAAAAAACTCAGCTATACAATTCAAATCCTTGACTAGTTTACTAATGGACAAGAGGTTACATGACAGATTTGGAAAATGGAATATCAAATGAAGTGTTATATCTTTTGAAATTTTAACTGAACCTTTCCCTATGATTGTGGAGAGTGAACCATCTGCTATCTTAACCTTAAAGGTGCCTGGACGTGGAGTGTATGACATAAAGGAGTGAGAATTACTGGTCATGTGGTCCGAGGCTCCTGAATCTATGATCCAGGAGTTACTTGCAGTAGTATTAGGCAAACAAACAGAGGAAACAGTATCTGTGTGGCCTATAGAGCATGAAGGGGAAGTATTGTTGGACTGACTTAGGTAGGGGTGGGATTCGTGTCGTGTCGTGTCGACCCATTTAATTATTCGTGTCAAAACATGAAACCCAAACCCACCCGATTATTAAACGTGTTACCCACGTGTCGTAATCGTGTCATATTTAATTCGCATAATTTCCTTAATTGTTTAACTTAGTTATACATAATATATTATATTCTCTATATTTAAATGAATTAAAATTATTTTTAGAATATAAACCATTGTTAGTATAAAATATTATTAAAATCATCATAATTTATTATTTTATAAATTAATTTATTTTATAGTATAAAAATTTCAGTTTTATAATATATATATTGTAAGTAGGTAATAATTTATATTATTGAATGAATTTACATATTAAAGATATACAAAATATATTTAACTATTCGTGTCATTAAACGGGTTGGCGTGTTGAACACCTTCAACACTAACCCGACCCATTTATTAATCGTGTAGCGTGTTCGTGTCGTGTTCGCGGGTTGTGTCAAAAATTCCCACCCCTAGACTTAGGATTTTGTACAGTTGGTCTAACTGTTCCTTGCTGAAGGCACTATTCCTCATATTTTCTCCTTCCTTTTGTGGTGCATGGTCTGCAGTAGTGATTGAAAACCTTTAGTTTCATTCTGCCTTCCTGGTTTCCAATTTGCTGGCTTTATGTGCAGCTTCCAACATGTCTCCCTAGTGTGCCGAGAGCGATGACAAAAATCGCACCACAACTTTTCTCCTTTGCGGCCTGCCTTCTGACGTGCAGCAACTTGGTTCTGGCCCTCAAAACTTCTAGCAGCCAATGCAGATCCCTCCGAGTGCACAAATGATTCCTTAGTTTCTCCCATCATAATCTTTCGTCGGCTGTCTTGCCTAACTTCAGAGAAAACTTCAAGATTGGAAGGCAATGGTTCTTTGTGCAGAATTCGACCTCTAACTTCATCTAATTCTTTGTTTAGAACAGCAAGGAACTCAAAAACTCTCTCTTTCTCCAGTATCTTTGTGTAGTAGAACTGTCCTCACTGCATTTCCATTCGGATTCATAAAATAGATCAAGTTCTTGCCACAGGTTTCTGACAACATTATAATATTGAGTGACAGTCGTTGCTTCTTGTCTAGTCTCCCTTAGCCTTGATTTAATCTCAAAAACGTGGGCAGAATTTCCCAGGTCAGAGTATGTTTCCTTGACAGCATCTTATAAATCTTTTGCTGTAGGAAGAAAGAGGTAAGTCTGTCCTACTTCAGGATCCATCGAATTGATCAACCACGACATTATGGTTTAGTTGTCAGCATCCCAGGCACCATAAGCAAGGTCATCTACCTGTGGTGGTGGCACTGCTGCTCCAGTCAAATAACGGAGCTTTGCTCTTCCATGAACAAAAAGCTTCACGGATTGAGACCACTGCCAGAAGTTTTTTCCATATAACTTATGCAAAGTGATCTGGATGCAGGAATTCTGTGTGCTTCCATGAGTGACAGTGGAGGCCTGCTGTTGTGTTGCAACGGCGGACACATCAGATGAATCAACTTTGCTTGCACCAACCATGGCAGTTCCAGCCATTATACCCTAGAAACAACCTTGCTCTGATACCATGCAATTAGAGAAAACTAAAAGAAGGTTAATTCATATTTTTTCTAAATTAAAGGATGTACAATGAGTCCTTTAAATGGAGGTAGGAAACTGGCAAACAACCACTACTGGCAGTTATTCTTACTCATCTACATAACTGATCTGGAACTTAAAATTTGAAATTTAAATCTAAGATAATTCTCAATAGAGCCTGAGAGAAATCTGAAGCTCAAGTCCCATAATTTCTTTGAATGAAGTTATCGTTAAGAATATTTCTTTGGTTCGCTTATGTGCCTTTTTTTGATAAGAAACAGTGCAAAATTTATTAAAGAGGAAATACTATATTGACGATCAAGTGAAACAGGGGTCCACTATAAGCAAAACATAAAAAAACGGAAAACGTCAGTAAAAAGAAATTCAAAATACAACCGTTTCCTAATCCCTGTGTGAAGAAAAAAGAAATCTCTTGGTGTACTTTCGTTTGCTTGTGTACTTAAACACTGATATCAGTCTCAGTTATGATTTCATAGTGCTGGTCCAACACTCACTGAAGTTAGCTTATTAAAACTATGAGTTGATTTCTGAAACATTATGGGATCAAAGTGTCTTTTCACATAGCCTTGAGAGAGGCATGTGTAATTTAGCTGAAATTTGGTCTATTAATAGCTAAATATTCTAGGATTGGTTAGAGCTAAATTAACATTTTGAGAAATGAAATTGACATTTCCATATTCTGTACAAACACCTGAAGTAAATTAATGGACATTGATCAGGAGTTTTACATTAATATTGTATTGCAATGCATGCTGTGATGCAGACAAAATTCAAATCATGCTTGGTCAGACAAGGAGGTTTTGAAGTTAGCTGCTGCTGTTGAATCAAATACAGTACATCCAATTGGTAAAGCTATTGTGGAGGCTGCTCAGGCTGTTAATCGTCAGAATTTGAAGGTACCTTTTCTGCTAACTTTTTCAGTTTTCCTTTTAATATATATTCACCACAGCAAGAACTGCTACGGAGCTGCACTATGTATGAATATAAAATTTTTCCGGTTCCTAGAACATTCAGTATCAAATCTAGTTTGTGCACTAACTTGCAAGGACCATGATGCCTCTATTGTCTGCATCTTGTGACACGGGACATTAGAGCTGCCTAGGAAATTTGACTGACCAACTAATCTGAAGTTTTCTTGAAGCTTTAGAGTGTATCAAAGTCGATTTTCTTTAAATTTGCCATTTACTTTGTCAAACAAGAATGCAAAATGTTCATCAGCTCAGGGTTTTGCATCGTATGTATCTATCATCATAGTTTAACAGGGATATGAAACTTTGATTATGTGCAGTTGCAGCTGCACTTAATCTGAATTATGAGAATTTCTGTTCTGTGATTCCTTATAGATGCAATGGATAATTGTAACTGTGAAACCAGTTTTTTGGTGGCAGCAAGCAGCTTCTAGACAATTATATTGAAAGAATTGTGTAATCATAGCATGACATAGATTCTTTGATTTCTTCAATTGTCAAAACAAAAATTATTCGATCTGTAGTCCTAGGATACTATTGTAACTGTAGCAAATCGCCATATTATAACTATGCTAGAACTAAATAATATTGTTGGTTCCATCCCCATGATCCAACAAGAATTATTCAGTCTTACTGTTAACTCTTACTGTTAACTCTTAGATTTAAGCTTATAGGAAAAGGCCTAATAGTAAAAAGATATTAAAAGGCGTAACTCCTACATAATAATATATATCACAAATTTGTATTATTGTCAATCCACGTTCTACTTTGATTATGATTTCCCTGTAATGCTTGTATTAGGATTCTGTTAGACTGATTGTTAACCCCATACAAGGTCTTAGTGGGTGAGCTGTTTGTCTCCCTTGGGCTTCTTTGACATTCAGTAAGCTTGGCAACTAAAATGCTGGTTACTACTAATTGAAGACATGATAGGTTCATGGCTAGACCTCCGATTAGGTTCACTTATTCTAGGCGCAGGAAGTGAATTAAGAATGAGGCGCCTGTTTGTTTGTTTTCTTTTTCCTTTTGCTTCCTTTTGTTGTTAAGTTTGTTATGCTGGGAATAAGGTTTAGGGGTCTGGGAGTTAGTTATTTTGGTTGCTGAGCTGGAAAGGCTGCTGAGCTGGAAAGGAAGGAAAAATTAGTTAGAGACTATTAAGGGAAAGAGGAAAGGGAGGGAGGAGGGGAATTCAGTTAGATTTGGTTTTGGGGAGAGCTGGCAGACCTCTCGAAAGTCTGCTGCCCAATCTATTGTTTCTTCTCTATTTTTTTCTGGAATACTGAAAGCTGATTTCCAGTGTCTACTCAAGATGCAATTAATCTAGCTACTCTCTATTTTTCTGCTCTAAGCTTGTTAACTGTGACGTGTGTGACTTGGAACCTAACATTTTGGTATCAGAGCATACCTGGGTATGGCCGAAAAGAAAGGGGAAGGGAGGATGGATACGTTTGAGGAGAAGGTTCAGCTGATGCAGAGTGATCTCAGCGCTGTCAAGGATGGGTTGGCCAAGGTGCAATTCCTGGAGCAGGGGATGGCGGCAATCCTAGATAAGTTGGAAACCTTGACAGCCGAAGGAAAGGAAAACAGCCGTCGGTCTCCGTCAACGTCAAGACAAAAAACACCGATGGAGGAAATAGGAGAAACGCCTATAGTCGTCGTCGGTGGAGGTGGAAACGATGACTCAGGAAGAGGAGACATCAGGACCCGTCGGATCGAGATGCCGACCCGGATGAGTGGGTATATCGGGTGGAACACTACTTCTCGCTGAATCGAATGTCAGAGAAGGAGAAGTTAATCGCGGCGGCCGTGTCGATGGAAGGCGAAGCTTTCGCCTGGCACCAGTGGGAGGACTCGTGGCGGGCGTTCCGATCGTGGGAGAAGTTGAAGACCCTACTGTTGGAGCGTTTCCGAGAGAGCCAAGAGGGAGTATCGAAGCAGTTCTTGGCTCTCCGGCAGGGCCGGACTGTCCGCGAGTACCGGCGACAGTTCGAGAAGATAGCGTCGGCGATGGGGGAGGTACCGGAACATATACTGGAAGGCCAGTTCATTAATGGACTGAGGCCTGATCTGAGGGCTGAGTTGAGGGCTTTTAGGCCCACGGGACTGGACCGGATCATGGGCTTGCCCCAGAGGTTGGAGAGTAAAAATGCTGTTCTGAAAAACTGGAAATCCGGTTCTGCTTCAAGTGATAGGAGGGTCGACTCTGATTCTAGTTATCCACCGTCGAAGAACACCGGCTCTTATGGCAGCAGGACAACAGTAATGCCGGAAAAAGTCCCTGGAAAAAAACCAGAGTTCCAATTCCGTCGGCTAACTGATGCTGAGTTGCAATCCAAACGGGAGAGAGGCTTATGTTATCGATGTGATGAAAAATTTCATCCAGGGCATCGCTGTAAATTCAGGGAGTTGCAGGTGATGGTGGTGCAAGGAGATATTGAGGTGGCTGAGGTGGAAGAAGAACCAACTACAGAGAACAGTGAGCCGAGTGCTGCTGATTTAGGGGTGGTAGAACTGTCTATGAACTCAGTAGTGGTTCTTATCGATCCTGGGGCAACCCATAATTTTATTTCCCGTACCTTGGTTAAAACACTTTCACTGCCTATGGAAAACACTAATGGTTATGGGGTCTTACTGGGTACTGGAACTCCAATTAAGGGAGAAGGAGTCTGCAGGAATGTAAAATTGAGTCTGCAAGGTCTGATTATTGTGGAGGAATTTCTTCCTTTGGATTTGGCTGGTTCAGATATTGTTTTGGGAATGTCATGGCTGGAAAACTTGGGTGTGATTAAGTTTGACTGTAAAGCTTTGACAATGGAATTCCAGGTTGATGGGGCTAGAGTTAAGCTGCAAGGAGACCCAGGCCTATGCAAAAGTCAAGCTTCCTTGAAGAGTTTGATGAAAGCAGTGAAAGGGGGAGGGCAAGGAATGTTACTGGAGTTAAACTCCCTATCGGTTGAGACTGAATTTGATCATCCAGAAGTCTCCCAAGCAGTAAGAGAGTTACTCCATGATTACCAATCAGTTTTTGAGTTGCCCCAAGGCTTACCCCCTAGTAGAGGACACGAACATGCGATAGTTTTAAAGGAGGGAATGCAACCAGTGAGTGTGAGACCGTACCGTTATCTGCAAATTCAGAAGGATGAAATTGAGAAGTTTGTGCAGGAAATGTTGGCTGCTGGTGTGATAAGGGCTAGCAGCAGTCCATATTCAAGTCCAGTGCTATTGGTTAAGAAGAAGGATGGGAGTTGGCGATTCTGTGTCTACTAACGTGCTCTGAATCAGGCCACTGTACCCGATAAGTACCCTATCCCCATCATTGATGAACTTTTAGATGAGTTATACGGAGCTTGTGTGTTTTCTAAGTTGGACCTTAAGTCGGGATATCACCAAATTCGGGTAAAGGCAGACGATGCTTTTAAGACAGCCTTCCGTACTCATAATGGCCACTATGAATTTTTGGTGATGCCTTTTGGTTTTACTAATGCACCTTCTACGTTTCAAGCTTTAATGAATGATATTTTTAGGAATTTTCTACGAAAATTTGTGTTGGTTTTTTTTTATGACATTCTAGTTTATAGCAAAGCATGGCTGATCATGTACAACATTTGAGATTGGTGTTGGAGACTCTTAGGCAGCATCAGTTATATGCCAACCGTAAAAAATGCATTTTTTCTCAGGATAGGGTGGAGTACTTGGGGCACATAATTTCTGGAGATGGGGTGGCTGTTGATAATTCTAAGGTGGAAGTAATGCAAAACTGGCCCACCCCTAGAAATTTGAAGGAGCTGAGGGGTTTCCTTGGATTAACGGGCTATTATAGGAAATTTGTCGAAGGATATGGTAATATAGCCTCTCCTTTGACTGAACCGCTTAAGAAGGATAATTTTGGATGGAATGATCGGGCTGAGGAAGCTTTCCAACAGTTGAAAAGAGCGCTGACCACAGCCCCAGTTTTGGCTCTTCTCGATTTCAGCCAACCTTTTATTATTGAGACAGATGCATCGGGGAGTGGGTTGGGGGCCGTTTTGATGCAGGGGTAGCGTCCGATTGCTTATTACAGCCATGTACTTCCCCAACGTGCTCGTTTGAAGTCGATATACGAAAGGGAATTGATGGCTGTTGCGTTGGCAATACAGAAATGGCGACCTTATTTATTGGGTAGAAAGTTTATAGTGAAAACTGATTAGAGGAGTCTTAAGTTCTTGTTGGACCAGAGGTTAGTTGCTGAGGAACACCAAAAATGGCTGTCTAAATTGATGGGATTTGACTTTGAGATACATTACAATCCTGGTCTTGAAAACAAAGGTGCAGATGCTTTATCTCGCCGACCAGAATTGGCTGCTCTCTCTTTATCTCCTACTGTTGATAGTAGCCTGATGCGAAAAGAAGTGGAAGCTGATGATGAAATGAAGCAACTCAAGGATTCCATCCTGACTGGAACAGCAAAACCAGAAGGTTATGCAGTGATTCAGGACCAGCTATTCTATAAAGGCAGATTGGTGCTGGTCAGTGGGTCAGAAATCATTCCGAAATTACTAAAGGAGTTCCATGACAGTCCTTTAGGGGGGCATTCAGGTTTCTTAAAGACCATGCAACGCATTTCCCATGAATTTTATTGGAAAGGAATGATAAAGGACATTAAAGCCTATGTGGAGTCATGTGGGGTTTGCCAACAAAATAAATATTTGGCAATGTCTCCAACTGGACTTCTCCAGCCCATTCCTATCCCCAGCCAAGTTTGGGAAGACGTTACAATGGATTTCGTGGAAGGTTTGCCCAAGTCCGAGGGGTATGACACTATTCTAGTGGTGGTGGATCGGCTAAGCAAATTTGGCCATTTTCTGCCTCTTAAACATCCTTTTACTGCCCAATCAGTTGCTGACCTGTTCATTAGGGAGGTGGTGAGACTTCATGGTATAACCTGCTCTATAATTACGGATAGGGACAGTGTATTTCTTAGCTTGTTTTGGAAGGAGTTGTTCAAAATGCATGGAACAACACTCAATAGAAGTACTGCTTATCACCCTCAGTCCGATGGACAGTCCGAGGTGGTCAATAGGTGTTTAAAGACATATTTGAGATGCTTTGTGGGAGACAAATCGAAACAGTGGACAAACTGGCTTCATTGGGCAGAATTTTGGTATAACACAACCTATCATGTTTCAGCCAAGTCCACCCCCTTTAAACTGCTGTATGGACGTGATCCACCACCAATAGTCCGCTTTAATCATGGTTCTACTGCTGTTAATTCTGTAGAACAGCTGCTGGAGGAAAGAGATGCAATATTGTATGAGCTAAAATACCAACTCCAGGTTGCTCAAGAAAGGATGAAGAAAACAGCAGATGGAAAACGCAGAGATATCCAATTTCAGGTGGGGGATTGGGTTTATTTGAAACTGCAGCCCTATCGCCAAAAATCTTTGGCTCGACGAAGGAATGAAAAGCTTAGCCCTCGTTTTTATGGACCTTTCCTAGTGGAAGCTAAGATTGGAAAGGTTGCCTATAAACTCAAATTACCCCTACACTCATCTATACATCCTGTCTTTCATGTTTCTTAATTGAGAAAGGCAGTAGGATCTTTTCCTGTGTCTCCCCATATTCCACCACAGCTTACTAAGGACATGGAGTTACTGGCAGAACCAGAAACTGTCAAGGGCTTCCGCCAGTCCAGGGATAATGTTGACACTAATTCTGAAGTACTCATTAAGTGGAAAGGTCTATCTGATTTCGAAGCAACTTGGGAGAATTTTGAACTGTTGAAGAATCAGTTTCCTGACTTCCACCTTGAGGACAAGGTGGATGTTTGGGTGGGGGGTAATGATAGGTTCATGGCTAGACCTCCGATTAGGTTCACTTATTCTAGGCGCAGGAAGTGAATTAAGAATGAGGCGCCTGCTTGTTTGTTTTCTTTTTCCTTTTGCTTCCTTTTGTTGTTAAGTTTGTTATGCTGGGAATAAGGTTTAGGGGTCTGGGAGTTAGTTATTTTGGTTGCTGAGCTGGAAAGGAAGGAAAAATTAGTTAGAGACTATTAAGGGAAAGAGGAAAGGGACGGAGGAGGAGAATTCGGTTAGATTTGGTTTTGGGGAGAGCTGGCAGACCTCTCGAAAGTCTGCTGCCCAATCTATTGTTTCTTCTCTATTTTTTTCTGGAATACTGAAAGCTGATTTCCAGAAATTCTGTCTACTCAAGATGCAATTAATCTAGCTACTCTCTATTTTTCTGCTCTAAGCTTGTTAACTGTGACGTGTGTGACTTGGAACCTAACAAGACATAACATTCACACATCTTTTAAAGGACTCAGATGTAGGGGAATACTACAATGACTCACTTTTTTAGAAAGTTCTTGTCCTTGCCTAAATCTGCCTCTTTCTCAAAGTGTATATCTGTGCCCTTGTTGGCTTAAATTTTTGCTGGCATCTATATGTTCCCTTAACAATTTAAGTTCACTTTTCACACAACTATCTGACCAACAATGATTGGTATAGCACTATTAGAGACATAAATGAAAGGTGATGATTGTTTTATCCATGGCTTGGGTAGGAAAAGGAATTTTTTTGAGGCTGATGGCTTCTCATTGTTGCTATCTATAATGAAAGAGAATCATTGAATAGTCAATAACCTAGAGGTTTTGGTTGGTAAGTATATGTAATTCAAACTTGGTAAGCCGCAAGAACATTAGTACACTGACATAAAATTTGTTTATGGTGCTTTACTCTTGTGGTCTGCCTTGCGAGATGTGTGAACAGAGAACTAAATACTTAATTATGAAAGCACACGTCTTTATTTAATACAAAATATTTGTATAAATATTTGTTTCTACAGAGAGTATGAGGGGTGAGAGAGAGAGTTGAGGGAGAGGGACAATTTTAGGGAACATTCACGTGTCAACTCTAGACTTTTTTCAAGATAGAACATAAAACTTTCTTCATCGAGGTGGATGAACTGTCTGATGGTAGATTCATTTTACTTATAGGAAGAAATTTTAGAAATTATGAGCTTAGAGTCAATAGAAGGTGTGCCGCTTGGTTAGTACAGGTTCTTCTTGTAGCCCAACAAAGAGGTGAAGGCAGATATTTCAAGCTTATATGGGAGACTCGACTCCTTCCATGTTTGGGTTGAGAAGTATAACAATAAGAAGAAAGTGTTTATTAAGATCAACATGAACTTTGGTGATGGGGTCCTATGCCTTTCAGATTTGAAAACATGTGGATGTATCACCATGATTTAAAAAAAAATGTGAAAAAATGGTGGGAAGAGGAGCAAAATACAGGGTTTGAAAACATGTGGATGCATCAGTATGGATTTTTGTGTTAAATTGAGTGGATATCATTTTATGAAATATGGGAAATATAGAACTGACTTCAAATTTATTCTTTAGAAGGTACACCCAAGTGGTTCTTGTAAAGTCATCAATGAATGTCATAAACCAACGAGCACCAGAAATGTTTTGACACACGGGTAGGTCCCCATACATTTGAATGTATTAAGTTGAAAGGAGTGTGTTGTTTTGAATTACCAATTGAAAAAGACACACGATGATGTTTGCCAAGTTCACATTTCACAATGGAACTCATGAACGTTTATTTTATCAAACAAAGAAGGGAAAAGACTTTTTAAAATAACAAAGGTAGGATGCCCTAATCTCCTATGCCACATCTAGATTTTTTCTTTCTTTCTTTTGAAGAATACTTGAAGATACTAACACTTGTGAAACGGAGTTACCATCCTCCATGGGTGGTTTCAAGTAGTAGAGTCTATTGTTTTCCTCAGCATGTCCAATCATCCTCTCCGTTCTACAGTTTTGAAAAACACAATATGAGTGTGTGAGGAGGACTTTACAATTCAGATCTTTGGTAAGTCTATGTATGGACAACAAGTTGTAAGATAATTTAGGTACATGCAAAACAAGGTTGAGTGAAATGGTAGGAGATTTATAAACTTTTCCTTGGCCAGCAATAGGAGAGATTGAGCCATCGGCAATTCTGATTTTTTCTTTACCAGAAATAAGGAAAATAGGTTCAAAATAACCTGGGATCATTTGTCACATGATCAGAAGCACCTGAATCTATGATCTATGTGTTAGAGAATTGGTTATTTGGGGCACTAAGGGCTTGGATAATACCTGACTGGACAATGGAACATAATGGATCATTCAAGTCTTGTGTAACAGCTTGTGGTTCAAGTTGCATCAAGAGATTCCTTAGCCTCTCCATCTCATCTTTGCTAAACATACCCTCGGGTGTAAAGCTTGAATTTACCCTATCCTGAAAGTGTCTGTGGTTGCTGCTTGATGAACTTGTCCTCTTCTAGTAGTTGGTTGTCCCCCCTTTTGCAAATTTTGGGGTTTTCCATGAAGCTTCCAGCATTTATCTCTAGTATGTTGAGGCTTGTGACAGTAATCACACTATAAACTATCTCTTTCAGATGGTTTTCTTCCATCGTATTTATGTGTCCCAAGTGTAGGGGCAGCCTTAGATGTTACCAAGGCAGAATTATTTGATGCAGTAGCAAAAGACCATTCTACACTTGAATCTGAAAGCATCACATTCCTTCTACTTTCTTCCCCTTTCACTTATGCATGGACCTCTTTTAAGGATGGGAGAGGAAGAGGTTCTTTACTTAGTATGTGCCCCCTTACTTGATCCAATTCTAGATTAAGGCCAGCCAAGAGTTCAAAAACTCTCTCAGATTCAAAAAACTCTTTCAATCTCACACTATCTATCAATGGCAGAGGTTGTGGGCTGTCAATTGCTAAGATTATGGCAGAAATTATGGCTGAAATTTGAAGATCTAATTTATCATAATTTGTGTATTAGCTGTATATATTCTTACCTAAAGTAGATTAGCAGTAATTAGGGTAATTGCTGTAAATATTTTCTTGTCTAAAATAGGTTGTACAGCAATTCTTATTTAAAGGAAAGATCATAAAAGAAAGAGGCATTTCAGCCATTTTCTCAAACTTTGTTACTATCCACTGCAGACTCCATTTTAATCCTCTGATACAGGTCTAGTTCTAACCATAAGCTTCTCATTGTATCATAATATTGAATTACAGTCAAATTACCTTGTTTGGTTTTATGAATTTGAATTCTAAGTTCATAAATCTGGGCAGTAACACCAACCTTTGAATAGCATTGACTTGCTGCATCTCAGATTTCCTTGGCTGTAGGAAGAGGACTCAATCCCTTGCTGATTTCAGGCAGCATTGAGTTAAACAACCAGGACATCACATTTGAATTTTCAACATCCCATACAGCATATCTTGGATATGTTTTTTCTGGTTCTGCAATAGCTCCAGATATATGACCCACCTTTCCTCTACTTCTGAGAAAAAGTTGTGCCGATTGGGACCATTCCAGAAAACTGTTACCATCTAGCTTTACTGTGGTAATCTGAAGTGTGGGATTATCATTGTGCGTTGTAGGAATTGATTTGAGTTGGAGGCTGGGAATTAATAGGTTGGAAAGATGACTGATTTTCAGAAATAGTTGACATGATAATTTATGAAGGAAGCAAGAGGCAAGAATAAAACTGCAGCAATTAAGGCTGCTTAAGAGAAGGAAAAAATAGAAAAGAACCCTAATTTGGCTCTGATACCATATTGAACTTCAGAGGGAGGTTTTATTTTCATATATATTCTTCAATTTACAAACTACCATATTTGTACAGAAACTCTATGATGTAGGACATATTAAGAATAAATTAGGGATTTAAATTTTGATTTTAGGGATTTTAATTAATTAGGGATTTTGATTTCCTAAATTAGGAGTAATCCTAATTTGAGTTATTTTCCTAATTAATAATTTACTATTTTGTTTAGAATTTAATTTTTGTATTTTCTAGTTAAATTAGGATTAGTATTCTATTTCCTAATGGGATTTTATTTTCTAGTAGAACTATATTTAAAGGTCCTATAAATAGGAGCTTTTAGTTATGTTATTTTCAGCTTTGACTGTTATTGGTTTTTTGATCTTTTAGTAAAAAGATTGTCTTCTCCCTCAATTTCACTCAATTTCTCTCTAAATTTCTTCTATTGTTTCTCCCTTCTCCACTGTCTGCATCTCCCTCACTTTCTTTTAATTTGAGGAACCCTATTCCTCATCAATTGGTATCAGAGCGTGGTTTTGATCCCCTCTTATATTATTTATCTTTTAATTTTTTTGTTCAACCTATAAACCCTAAACCTTCCGCCACCATTAATTCACTTTACCTCAATTTCATCTTCCACCACCCCTTAAAAAAAAAAAAGTTACAGTCATTATTCACGAACAAATACTGTTCATCAAAGTTACTGTTTACCAGAGTTACTGTTCATCAAAGAATACTGTTCATACCGTATCACTGTTACAAGTTTGAATTTTATCCTCTAGGTTTTAGATTTTTCACTTTAATCCATTAATTTAGATCCTGTGACCAACCATCTACATCCTCCTTAGTTTGGTCCATATAACTAATCGTGTCGAGAATAGACTTAATAGATTGGAGAAAAAATTTGATAGAATTGAAGCCCGATTTGATGAAATCGTTGCAATTCTTATTGAAACGTTTAACGTTGATCCTGCCTGCTTTTCCTCGAGGCATTGTGCGCAAAAACAAATTATCATGGATGAACATATGGTTACATCAAGTGTGGATGAGTATGAAAGTGATGAAGCAAGTGATATTGATCTGGAAGATGGGCATGGATCTAAAAGTCCTATCGAAGTCAAGGGCGAAACGAATTTGAAGAATGATGTAGAGCCTATATGTGAAGTTGAATCCATATATGAAGAAGAATCTCATAAAATCATTCAAGAAATTGATTTCATAGGTTGTGAGTCATATTTAGGTTCACCTACTCTTATTATTGGGTCTAAGTCCTTGGTGAATTCTTTCATGATAAGTGTTATTTCTACACTAAAATTAGAAGCTATTGAAGCATCGTCAATGTTTCTATCATGTGTCATGTGTGCTTACACTATTGGATCACTATGAAGTAAAGATTTGGGTTGATGACTTTTCAATGATCGTGCAAGACAAGACGTGGCTTTTGCTTGTGTATTGGCAACTTCTTCCTTGACAACTCGCCAGGAGTCGAGTTTTTTCAAGTGGAAGAGAATTGATGTAGGACATATTAGGAATAAATTAGGGATTTTAATTTTGATTTTAGGGATTTTAATTAATTAGGGATTTTGACTTCCTAAATTGGGAGTAATCCTAATTTGAGTTATTTTCCTAATTAATAGTTTACTATTTTGTTTAGAATTTAATTTTTGTATTTTCTAGTTAAACTAGAATTAGTATTCTATTTCCTAATGAGATTCTATTTCCTAGTAGAACTATACTTTAAATTCCTATAAATAGGAGCCTTTAGTTATGTTATTTTCAGATTTGGTTGTTATTGGTTTTTTTATCTTTTAGTAAAAAGATTGTCTTCTCCCTCAATTTCACTTTATTTCTCCCTAAATTTCTTCTATTGTTTCTCCCATTTCCTCTGTCTACATCTCTCTCACTTTCTTTTAATTTGAGGAACCCCGTTCCTCATCACTCTAGGTTGACTGTTTTCTAGAGAAAAGGAAAAAATCTACAACAAATCTGTCAAGTCTGAAAACTAAAACAACAGGTTCTGAAAAGTAGGACAAATCAGTCAGGTCTGAAAAGTAACAACTTTCTGAAAAGTTTTATTTTTCAAAAAATCAGTCAGGTCTGAAAAGTAACAACTTTCTGAAAAGTTTTATTTTTCAAACCATTAGAATCCAATCAAATCTCCTGCAATGATTTATTTTTCAAATCTGTCAACACAACCCTTATGGGGAAGGTAACCAATGTGGATTTTGTTGAGATGAGATATGTTGAAAAAGTGTGGATGAGAGAGAGCTCTGGAAGTTATACTTGTAATTCTTATCTTGAGGGGCTGAATGTTGACTTTCATTGGGAAGCATTGAAGGCTTTCAACATGATATGGAAGGCTAAAGTTCCCCCTAAAGTTCAAGTTTATGGGTGGGCTTTTAGCTCATGGGAAAATCAATACTGGATGTCCAATGAAGGTATCCTAATATGTGTCTTTCACCCTCTTGGTGTGTGATGTGCAAGAATTGGGACAATACATCAGACCACCTTTTTCTTTACTGTCGAGTTGCTTCTTATTTATGGGCTAGACTTTGCAACGAAGCTAAAATAGCTTGGATTTGTCCAAGTTCTTTTTGTGCACTTCTTATGGATAATTTGCTTGCTTTTGGGAAAGGGAAAAAAATCAAAGATTCTATGGAAATGTTCTGTTCTAGCATTTTTTGGATATTATGGCAAGAGAGAAACAATCAAATGTTTGAAGACAAATAAGAAGACATTGGGTGCTTGTGGGAGAAAGTTCATTTGGATGCTTCTTTGTAGGCTTCAACTACAAAAGCATTTCAAGAGTTCTCTTTTTCTCATTCATCTTAATTGGGAAAGTGTTTTGGGATGAAGTTGTATAAGAGTTGGTGGTTTAGGGAAGGGTTTGGTTTTGTTTTTGTACAGGGTGGATGCCTTCCCTAGGATCTATTCTTTTGACATTCTTAGTGGTCAGCTACTCCACTTTGTCAGTATCTTTGTTACTATATTTTGATGAGGAACTAGGTTCCTCAAATTAAAAGAAAGGGAGTAAGATGTAGATAAAGGAAATAGGAGAAATAATAGAAGAAATTTGGGGAGAAACAAAGTGAAATTGAGGGAGAAAAATAATCATTTTACTAAAAGATCAAAAAATCAGTAACAACCAAATCTGAAAATAAACATAACTAAAGGTTCCTATTTATAGGATCTTAAAATATAATTCTACTAGGAAATAAAATCCCATTAGCAAATAGAATCCCAATCTTAGTTTAACTAGAAAATAAAATCCATTAGGAAATAGAATTCTAATCCTTGTTTAATTAGAAAATACTAAAATTAAATCGTAAACAAAATAGCAAATTATTAATTAAGAAATAACTCAAATTAGGATTACTCCCAATTTAGAAAATCATAATCTCTAATAATAGTCAAAATCCTTAATTTATAAAAATCCCTAAAATTAAATTGAAATCCCTAACTTCATTCATAATTATAATCTAATGGGTCCTACATCATTTCTCCCCTGCTTGAAACAACTCGACTCTGACTGTCAAGGAGGATTTTGCTAATATACAAGGAAATACCACATCTTGTTTTGCATGAGCAGTGAGAGGATGCCAATCAAAATCTTCACTTCATGATGATCCAATAGCATGAGCACACATGATTGAAAAGTTGATAATGCTTCAACGGCCTTCAATGTTGGCGAAGAAACAGAAGTCACCGTGAACAACTTCATCAAGGATGTTGAAATAGGGCACAAATATGATTCACAACCTATGAAATCAACTTTTTGAATGATCTCATGAGAACTTTTTTCACATCTGAATTCGACTTCACATGTAGGCTCCACATCATCATTAGAATTCATCTCACCCTTGATATCAATATCACTTTTCGATTCATGCCCATCTTTAAGATCAATCTCGCTTGCTTCATCATCTTTACTAGAATCATCACATTCATTCTCACTTGTAATTTCATCTTCCAAAAGTTCATTCTTGGTATTTTGTTTTAGCACACAAGGCCTTGAGGGAAAGAATACAGGATCAAGGTTAAACGTTTCAATAAAAATTGTAATGATTTCATCAAATCGGGCTTCAATTCTGTCATATATTTTCTCCATTCTTGACATGATGAGTCATATGGACCAAAATAATATGAAACAAAACTTCAAAAGGCCAAACTATATGGGTTCAAGTGAAAATTCTGAAACCTTGAGGATGAAGTTCACAGCTTGAGAGGGCAGATTAGTATTCTCCGCAAGCAACAAAATTTTGGATGGTGTTTTGACACGTTTCCAATGAGAATTTGAAGTTGGTGCTGAAGGACAGTTTGTAGGTCGTGACGGAAAGATTCTAATGGTGGTGGCGGTAAACAGTAACTCTGGAATAAACAGTACTCCGGGAACAATTATTTCGGTGTGAACAGTAACTCTGGTGTAAACAGTGACTATGTTGAATTTTTTTTTTTTTTTAATGTTTGCGAAAATTGATGGTTGATGAGTGATGAAATTGATGGTGGTGGAAAATTTAGGGTTTTTTGGATTGAGCAAAAATAAATGAAGGATAACTAATACAAGAGAGGAACAAATCACGCTCTGATATCAATTGATGAGGAACGAGATTCCTCAAATTAAAAGAAAGGAAAGAAGATGTCAACAGAGTCAATGGGAAAAATAATAAAAGAATTTTGGGAGAAATAGAGTGAAATTGAGGGAGAAAAATAATATTTTACTAAAAGATTAAAAAATCAATAACAACTAAATCTGAAAAATAACATAATCAAAGGCTCCTATTTATAAGATCTTAAAATATTGTTCTAGTAGGGAAAAAATCCCATTAGGAAATAGAATCCCATTCCTAGTTTAACTAGAAAATAAAATCTCGTTCGTAAATAGGATTCTAATATTTTTTTAACTAGAAAATATCAAAATTAAATCCTAAACATAATAGTAAATTATTAATTAGGAAATAACTCAAATTAGGATTGCTCCAAATTTAGAAAGTCAAAATCCCTAAAAATAGTTAAAATCCCTAATTTATAAGAATTTCTAAAATCAAATTGAAATCCTTAATGTTATTTCTAATTATAATCTAATGGATCCTATATCATATTTACATCAATATAGTGCTTTCAGTTTCTTATCAAAAAGATCAGCATGAACTTTGAGGCTATGGGCTTAAAGACCTTCGTTATTCCAGGGGTTGGAGATTACAAGGTTAAAGAATTATGGGTCATTTGATTAGTAATGTCTTATATGGTGGTTCGGTAAATACTTTTTGCAGTAGATTTTCTGAAATTCAAAGGAGGGATTTTAGAAAGCAGCACTGAGGTGTGGTTGTGTGAGGAGGAGGGAAAGGAAACGAACTGTTGATGGAAATTTCAAGCAGGATAAGATTTTTTTACAAGCATCATGAATGCAATAGAAATTCTAGTATTTGGCATTTAAAGAAGAAAAAGGAGGACATAGTGGGGCTGTTGATGGCAGTATAACAAAAAGTCATGATGGACGTTCTGGACTGTGTATAGCTGATGTGAAGGTTGTTAACAGAGGAGTAGAGACAGAGTTATTTAGACAACGTAGTGGATGGAGCTGGAGTAGGGCAGTGGTATGCAACAGAGAATTTAATTGATGAATGGAACTTAGCTCAAATCACCATTGGCAAAATGGTTGGTAAAAGTATCATATGACCTGCCTTCCAGGACAATAAAGCCTGTTTCTTTTGTGATAATATTTCAGAGGCAGATCAGTATGAATATATGGGGAAATATGTTTATGATGTTGTGTCCTCCATGGTGTCCAAAGGCTCACATATGAAAGAACCATGGCTTTGAAGGAGGACGGATAACGGTAGATGGTTTACTTTTCATTTGTGGAAAAAGAAAATTTTTGAAAAGATTGGAGGTTCATGTTGGGGCTTAATAGAGATTGAGCACCAAAATGAGAATTTTGAAGATTTGTATGACACCAGTATTAGAGTTGATTATACTTCAAATGGCTTTGCTCCGGCTATGAGGAGATTGAGGGAGTTGGTTGGAGATTTAAATTTGGTATAAAACCTTTACTAACAAGGGACAAAAAGCTAGAAAGTATGAAATCTGCATGCAGTGTGCTAGAGGTAGAAGATAAGCACACGGATAAGGTTAGCAAATGTGGCAGGAAATTAAAAGAGGTTGTAAGAAGTTTAGTGGTGGAATGGATGAGGTTAGGTACAATTGTAGTCTGAAAATATTAGTGGACAGGTGGGTGTTACCAATATCAGTGAAAGAATCAATCCTGGTGTTAATTCTAATGTGGGTGTTAATGTTGATAAATTTCAAAATTTAAATGGTGATAAGGTGGATTCTTTCATTAAAGGGAGGTTACAGAAGAGATTGGTAGATTTTCTTATATTGGGTGCTGTTAATGAGAAGAAACCTATAAAAGAGAGAGAAGATGTTTGAGTGATATTGGGCTGAAGCTTTTTTAAACCTGAAGTGCTGATTTGGAAGGCTAAAGCTCCAACAAAAGTTTGGTCTTTCACTTAGTTGCTCATGGAAAGGTTGATACTTTTGGTATCATTCAAAGAAGATTGTAGGGTGTTTGTTTGTCTCCTAATTGGTTTGTTATGTCTATACAGAACATGGAATGTATTGATCATTTATTCCTTCATTGTCCTATTGCTTTAACAATCTCGTTCAAGATTTTTTTTGAAGCTAAAGTAGCCTGGGTTATTCCAAAATCATGTGTTGTTTTGTTTGTGGAGCTCTGCAATGCTTTTCAAGGAGGAGAGAACGCTTTCGCTTTATAGAGATGCTGCTTTTTGGGTTATTTGGTGTGAAAGAACTAAAAAAGTTTTTGAAGATACATTAGAAGACTATATTGATTTGTTATGGGAGAGGATTCATGTGTGTGCTTCTTTTTCTTTTTCAATTACAAAAGGCGTAAGATGATTTCTTTTTTCTTATACAAAAGTACTGGGAAACTTTTTTACTCTGATTTTCCCTGATTGCATCTTTTGCTTCCATTTCTGTTTCATTTTTCAATTTTTATTTTATTTCTTAAAATTTTACTTTACGCAGAAATCTGTTGACCTCTGGTCCACTTCGTCTTAGTTGTAACTTCCTTCATCAATAAAATCCATTTTTGTTTCTTATAAAAAAAGAAAAGTTATTGATGACAAATGTAACTTAATATTGGGTTTTCATTTAGCTGAAGACCACATATGCCAATTAGGGATGGCATGATGATATCATATGTGAAGATTGAAGGTGGATCTTTCATTTTTGCTGAACTAAGAAGGGGAGAGTTTCTTGTTACATTTAAGACTTTTTTCTTTTTGTTCTTATTGCGTCATTCTATGGTTGATAGGCCATGGACCAACATAGTTGGTTCATACTATTATTACAATTCCTGAAAAAGTTTTCAAGATGAATTTGTGAGGGTTGTCAAAGTAAGGCTTCTATTTGATTATTAAGAAGATCAAATCAAATTGAAGCTCTTTCATCTTTGTGAGTTTCCTTGCCTTGGTAACGGATATGGGTTTATGCGTAATATTCTACTTATTGTAGTATTATTGATGAGGTATCATGTGATGTATAGGCTGATGCCTTACTGAATCCTGTCAGGGCTCTTAGAAATATGATAAAGACGTAGCATTCTGGGCAAGTGAATGTAATATTTCCCTGCAAAGCATGGAAGCAATGTGCTTACTGCTTTTGTGGATGGCATGGAGCTAGTTTTGAAACAAGAGAGATCAAACCGAAGTCTTAACTCATGGCTGGATTCCAATTTCTTTTGAATGGCTAAATTATACTGTTGAACTCTAAACAATGGATGTATATGTGATATTTCAAGTGAAACACTGTTATTGCCTGAGCACGTGTATTTGTCCATCTTATGCAAATTTTCTCAGTGATCACCTTCATGCTGTCTTCTATGAGAAATCCTTCATGGTTCCTAGAATGAGGCCCCACACCCACCCCACCCCACCACACCACCCGCCCCCCCGCCCCCCACCAAAAAAAAAAAAAATCATAATAATAATAATAACGTTTTAACCAAAATTGATATAGGAAGTCCTGTTGAAAGAAGAATGCCAGTCTATTAGTGGGCTTTAGCTTCACAAAGGACTTTTAAGATACTTCCTACTTTATTCTTAACAAGGAGATGCTGTTTTTCATGGAGTTTAGTTTATTTTCTCTCTTTTTTTTGTTGTCCATCTTCATGTATTAACAGTCCTTCGTATTTATTCCCCCATATCACTAACAATCTTCTTTCCTTGTCTTGCTTTCCCCCAGTGTTAGTCTTTCTGTGCTAGCATCCGGTTTTACATGGGCAAGATCCTCCTTTCTTCCTAAATAATTTCACCTGCTTCTGTTCTAATGAGAGGTCAAGTGAGGCTGAAATACTGTCGGTTGTGTCTAACCTTTTATGCTGTGCATGCACTAAATTGGGAACTATAATCATATAGCGTGCCATGTATTATTATCTTCAAGAGAAGCATATTAACGATATGCTTTTTTTTTTTTTTTTTTTTTTGGTCAGCAGCTTATCCTTCTGAATATTTAAAAAAATTGGATGGAGAAGTTTTGTTCTCATCCTGTTTCTCACTATCATCTTTAGTCTGGATCTAGTAATAAAATTTGTTGGTAACAAATGAAATGCATTTTTCTTGATTTTTATGTAAGAAGTTATTTCTTGCAGGTGGTTGACGGAACATTTATAGAAGAGCCTGGATCTGGTACTGTAGCTGTTATTGAGAATAAAAAGGTGTCTGTTGGGACAATAGACTGGGTTCACAGGTAAATTTTTCTTGCCTGTTAAGTCATTGTGCCCACCTTTGGTTGTGATAGTGTTCTATTCATATCTTTATACGGCAAAGGTGTCTGGTGACTTTTTGTTTTAGGTTCTTGGACATGACTTTTTGTTGAGGTCGGTAAATATATCTAGTAAAAATATCAAGATGCTGGTATACTGTTTTGTTAGCTTAGTTTCTTCATTAGTCGTGAACTAATCTTGTTTCCCAGGACAATTAATTTGCTACTAGTTTGGATTCCTGGCCATTCCATGGAGAAGGCACTCTTATGTCTCTTCTGATTTGATTGGTGTGAATCCTACTGACTTGAATTTTAGATTGGCATAAAACTGCCACTCATATAGGGTTAATTGCGATAATTGTTACGGGGAGAGGGCTCTTTTGATTTTAGTAGATCCAAATTTTTATTTTTTAATTGTTCTATTGCCTGTAAAAGTTCAACCAAAGGAAGAAAAAAAATCTCTTGAAGATAAGTTACTAGACTCATTGAAGTACACATATGACGAGTTGCAGTTGTCGTCTCGTCACAGCTTGTCATTGCTAACAAGTGATTTGGTCATCAGCCCGCTTGGGCACTTCTTTGACTTGGTGACCATTTGATCTTTGCTCATCGAATTGTCTCATCTGAGAAGCTTTTTCTGTCAACGAGGCTTGGATCTATTAGTGTGTCTTGGCTAGGTAATGAAAAAGAATTGGGGTTTTACTAAATTTAAAGACACAGTCCCTAACTTGGTTATTTTTTCATATTTTTTACTCAAATTGTGATCAATCTTACAATAATGACATAGTTGTGAAGTGTGGAATAATAAATTAGTACTTTATACCCGTTCTTTACGATGCTTGTTTATAGGAATGAAAATCGGCCATAACTACTAATTAGTGTTTTTAATAAAGTTGGAAGAGAGTTATGTGTCATTCTAATTTCAACTTACGTTGAACCTTTTCACGTTGCAGACAGGGAGTTGATGCAAGTCCATTTGAAGACGAGGAAATGGATGAACTTAAGAATCAATCTGTTGTCTACATTGGAGTTGATAATACCCTTGCTGGTCGAATTTACTTTGAGGATCAAATAAGGGAGGACGCAAATCATGTTGTTGAAGCTTTGTCTAAGCAGGGAATTGGTGTATACATGCTGTCTGGGGACAAAAAGGATGCTGCTGAATATGTTGCATCTGTTGTTGGTATTCCAAAAGAGCGGGTAAGAAATTGCCTTCTAATTATTTGAATGCCTGAGTCTGAAGGGTGAGATTTTTTGTGAATCTTCCTCTGTTCTGTAGGAATTACAATTCATTTGATAGACAGAATTGTGGGGGGGAACGTGGTTCCTTAAGTAGGGAGAGAGAAATTAGACAGAGGAAAGGGGAGAGAATTCAGAAGAAAGGGGTGAATTTAAGGGAAAGAGATAGAAATTTATGGGAGGAAAGAAATAGATAGAAAGAAATTTAGGGAGAACGAGATAGAGAGAAATAGAGAATGAGTTAGGAAGAGAAATAGAAAGAATAAGGGGTGATTTTTTTTAAAAAAAAAATTTGAAATCTAAATAGGTCTGAATTAAATTGAAGTCTGAATAGGTATAAATATAAAGATCTAAATGATATGTTTGTTTTTTTATTTTAACATCTGAATTGAAATGTCTGAAAACTCATGATTTTATACATGTATCCCTATTTATATATATTACTTTTATTTGTGATTTTATTTTATATCGTAAAAATATTTGTATACCAAAATTTGTTATGAATTTAATTAATTCAAATGTCTATAATTGGGAAAGAAGTTATTTTTCTAAAAAGAATTTGATATATAAATAAACTAAATGACCATAAAGTAGTTTTAAAAATATATAGAGAATTATAATATAAAATTAGAAATAAATAATAATGTTTGAAAATTAAAATATTAGGCTACGTATAAAATGGTCATAAATAAATTTTTATAAGGTATTTAAGAGAATTAAAGAAGTAATAAATGATTCAGACATTTGCATTCAGGTAAATGCTAGAATTTTTAGTTTTTTCTATTCAGATGAAAATGTTTTAGATTAAGTCTTAAGTCAAAAAAATAATTATCATAAAAAGATCTGAAGTCTTAGAATAAGTTAAATTCAGAGTTTAGGCTAAAAAACAATCAGTACCTAAGAGAGAAACAAAGAGGAGAAGAAAATTGAAGAAAAGAGAAAGAGATAAAAAAAAAAAAAAAAAAAGAATAGAGAATAAACAGGAGGAGAAATGAAGTTCTGTTAATTCATATTTGAAATCTATGAAACATAACGGTGAAGGCCCTCTTTATATGGCCAAATACCTAGGAAAAATAAGAAAACAACTAAAATAGGAAATAAAATATTACTTAATAAAATTAAAATCAATCGAAATCCTATCTAAAAACTAATTGATTTAGGAAACTAATCCCAATTCTTATTACAAATCAAAATCCCCAAAAAAACCTCTAATTGGTTCTATATCAAATTGGGAAAATCTGCCTCAAATTGGAATGAAATATCTTAAAAAAGATGCTGCTGAATCTCTCCCTATTCCAATATCTTAAATTCGATATTCCAATAGGGAGGGTAAGATATAGCCTAACTTATCTGAATGCCTGTCTTTTTGGTGAGATTCACTGTGAACCTCTCCTATTCTGTAGAGATGACAGTTCATTTCATTGACAAATCTGCCTTAAGTTGGAAAGTGATATCTTCAATGAGCTATATAGGCTATTATGATGAATATGATGAGGCTAATAATGTTAGAACTAAGAATAAGTTGGTAAAATGAGCATAGGAAACCTTAAAACTTCTCATGTTATGAAGGACCATCTTCTAACTGCTATTGCTAGTTCAGCAAGAAAATCTATTGCTTGGCAGGCTGTATCAAACATAGACAAAGCTTGTCTTTAGTCATCCATAGACAATTGATATCTTTTGTCGTTGGAAATATGGCAAATTCCTGATTGTTGCTTAAGTGGTTTCCTGGTATAGTGAAGACTTTTGTCCCAAATTTCTGTTATTCTCTTAAATCATACTCTGGTGTTTTGTTCCTCACCATTTCTGTTAATGTCTTATACTTGGGGGTAACACCATCTAGTTCCGGAGCTCTCTTTCCTGATGATAACAGTGACATTATATGAAATTTGCAGTTTAATCCTTGCTCAATGGATTGGAGAAACTATAGGATATTGATGTGAAATCTAATTGATGACATACCCTGTTGTGGAGTGTGAATGACACATTTAGTGAAACTCTAGGCAAAACCTTTAACACACATCCACTTTTTGGGTGTGTGTAATTTCAGCATGAACAATATGAATTTAGTTTGGGCCATTTGATGATGAAGACCTAGTTGGATAGATGTTTGGAATATAGAAATGATAAGTGGTCAATAGTATGATGGTTCCATAACTGACACAATCGTTGCAACCAATATCATTAGTGACATTCCATGATATCAATTGTTGGAGGTGACTTGTTACAATTTACATGTGTATAGGGTATCTGATTTTGTATATTGGAGGAGTGAACATTCGCAATTATTAGTGTAACAATTCCAGTGGCTAGTGTACAGAAGAAGAGGATTACCTTAACATTTCTCTTGTAGTTGCTTTCCTTTGGGTTTACATGAGGAATTAAGGGGTTGTTTTTCAGATGTAGACGCATTATATTTATTCTTTAAAAGCTTGCACTATTTCACAGGAGGCAATAATGCTATAAGTAGACAAGCAACATCTCATCCTAGTTTAAGTTGTTGAGATCTTGGAGGACACAAAGAACATGAGGGCGCATAAGACCATCATTTGGACTGGCTGCTTTTGGGTTATTCTCTGTTATTTGCTTTTCATTGGTAGAGCAAGGGCATTCCAAGGCTCTTCCTTTTGGTTGTTACAAAATATCCAAGCCCAGGCATTAAGCCAAAATTTTCACCTCTTACCGCCCAAAATGATATTCTTGGTGGCGAAGACCAAATTAACACTTTTAGTAAAGAAGTTGGAACAGAATAGAAATTTCCATTGGTTCTGGATAGGAGGGCTGGTAATGTTAATATTGTCAAGTAATTTCATTATCATTCTAGGAAGGACCTTTTAGTAAATTTTTATTTTGAAAATTTTATTGCTATTATTTATTGCAATAAGTATAATTAATGTCAATGGTTTAAACGAGTTGAATTTTTTAGCTTGATGCCACATGGAAAGACCTATCAACAAAAGTTGCTGCTGCTTACACAAATTAATTGTGGGCATTGAACTAAACTTACATGCTCGAGTGTAAGTAGTGCTCTAGGCATCAAACCTCATGATAAGAAGTAAAACAGAGCTGTGAAAACTGCAGGTGCTCTCTGGAGTTAAACCAGAAGAAAAGAAGAGGTTCATAAATGAACTTCAAAGGGATCAAAACACTGTAGCTATGGTTGGTGATGGAATCAATGATGCTGCTGCTTTGGCTTCATCAGATATTGGAGTTGCCATGGGTAGGGGTGTTGGAGCTGCAAGTGAGGTATCTTCTGTTGTATTGATGGGCAACAGACTATCTCAGGTATTTCAGACATCATTTCTTATTTAGCTGCATTATATGTATTAGTTTATTGAAAAATTGCTCTGTTCGTTTTGAGATCCAATTGCTGACTTTTTCTTTTCCAACATGGTGTATATCTGTCTTCTTAAATACTCAAATTACTTGCAGATTGTGTTTAAAATATAATTTGAGTTGGAATTGCTGAATTCGTATTTTACTTGTCATAGTAGCCATCAGATGATAAATTCTGTGTTGGATACTTTCTGGGAGCTATTTTGTTTGAGATCAAGTGCATTTTCAGAGCTTTAAGTCAGACTCTAGGTAGGTTTTTATTTTTATTTTTTTACTTTTTGGAAGTATTGGCACAATCAGTTTTAGAAAAGTTTTGTCTTAGTTGGGAAAGCTGCTCTATATCATGCTTTATTGTATGAAAATTTTCTTACATGAATGCATGGTAATGAGTTATTCTCATGAAAAATGTACTCCTTGCAATTCTAAATCCATTTGTGCATTTCATTCCCTACGATATCTGAATCCTGAAGAATGCTAGTAACACTCTTTTTTCACTTTTGCTTTTTGTGTTGGCACTTGTCTTTGAACTTTAATCATTAATAATTGAGTTAATGATTCACATGCCATTATTGTAATTCAATAAAATTTATGCAGACACTTGCCAACATAAGAAGCAAAAAATGAGAAATAGAGTGATAAAAAGAGAGTTGCTATTATTTCTCTTGAATTCTTTTTCTAATATTTGTTCAAAATGAAAATATGCCAGTAAAAGATTGTAAGTTTATTTTAAGGAACTAAGTGCTTTAGTAAGTTCATAGGCAGTATTTTGTTTTGCCAAAGACCATAGGTGTGTAACATTTTAGTGATTACTGCAAGCTTATTAGTAGTGATAGATGGAGAAACTACCTGGTGGTAATGCCCTCAAGGTAAGACAGTCTCTGCTAGTTTAGTTCATGGAGTATATAACATTCTTGTAATTTTTGTAGTCTTCGTCTCATAAGCAGTTCTTATTGATATGAGGTTTTGTCCCTTGAAATTGACTCAATTGCACCTCAATGTAGTTGCTTGATGCTCTGGACCTGAGCAGGCTAACCATGAAGACCGTGAAGCAGAATCTTTGGTGGGCCTTTGCATATAATATTGTAAGTTCTGCATTGTCCAAATACGCCTGTGCATTTCCTCAATAAAAGTCCATGGAAAACAAAAGAACGTATATTTTACAATACTTCCCAAATTTACACATTTGGCTCCACAGAATGGGCAAGTTATATTCTTCTATTGCAAGTCATGTGAAGTCCTTAATTCTGTAGACTACTGGGAGTAGTACCGTGTGAATTATCATTGGTAATATTGAAGGTTTCTTACCGTCTGAAGTGAATACATTAGTAGTTCACCATGCATGGTCAAGGAGTGGATAAGCGTAAAAGAATCTCTATCAGTGAAAAGGAGTGATTTTACGTGTTACTCGTTCTTGATCTATTTTTTTGGGGCTTTCCTCACTTCACATATCTCTTTCTTCATTATGAAGTGCTAAAAAACACAGCCGTGTGTTTTATACTAGTGCTGTTTCATTTTTTCATCTTTTAGCTGGATTTTCTCCCCATCCAGCGTTAATTGTTCAGTTTACATATTGCTTCTGCTTTTATACAGGTTGGAATTCCAATTGCTGCTGGAATGTTACTCCCTGTAAACGGGACTATGCTGACACCTTCAATTGCCGGAGCCCTTATGGGTTTAAGTTCTATAGGAGTGATGGCAAATTCACTACTTTTGAGATTCAGATTTTCCTCAAAACAGAAACAATTTATAGGAGCCTCTATACAAAATAAAGGGAATGTGGATTCTGATCAACTCGTTAACTTGAAAGAGAAGTGAAGAACCCTTTTTTGGATGGTAAACAAAGAGAGACGCCATAAATAGGAGAAAGATAACTTCAGCCGTCCTTATTTTGTTGGTAGATGGAGAGAGACAATATAACAGATAGATGCTAATTTTTCACACTTTGATTACAATTATTTCAGGATATTATTGGCTTCTCGTGTCTTTCTTTCTAACAAATATGGGTAAAAAAATCATATGGGACCAATTCTCAGAATTGTATTGACATTGTTCTGGATGCATTATCTTCAAGTGTTCAAATATTAAGAATTTTTCAGAAACTATCATTCTTTTATCATGGTTCACTTAAATCTGTAAAGTTTTTGGTCATCCTTTCGTGTACAGCCTCATTTGTTTTATAAGCCAAACCAAGCAAATGATTTAGACGATCCCCTGAGCCTATCTACATTATAATTTTTTTTGTTGTCGAATACAACAAAATAATCGTGCTATAACTGAATTAAATTAAATTAATCTATATTTGTTGATCCTTGTTCGATTTTGAATCAATAACAGATATGGAAAACATATTTCTAATCCGAAGTTTTGTCCTCTTCGCTATATGTTACCGATGTCTTGCATCTTTTAATTTAGCTTCGAAATTTGGTCATTTTTATCCATTTGGATCTTCGTTCATTGTTTGATTTACAAACTCACTTTCATTTTAACACATATAGTAGCCAGGAGCTAAGTTGCAATTAGGTAGTCATAGCATGGCGTATCCAGGGTTCAAAAATCGCATGTTAATAGTACTACTAGGATATTAACTTCAATCAAAATCAGTTGGTCGAATATCGTTCTTTAATTGTACAATCTCTGAATTTCCATAATACTAAGCATACTAATTAGCTTTATATAACTTGATTCGACATAATTTTAATGGACGAATAATTATCTCTTTATTTAATATGACTTTTTTTAATGATGTTGATTTTTATACATTCAATGATATTTTATTTGATAGAAAATGTTTAATAAATTCAATGGTATTTTATGTTATAGCTTTCCTTTTATTATTATCTATCAATTTTTCTGATGTAGAACAAATTAGGAATAGATTAGGGATTTTAATTTTGATTTTGGGGATTTTAATAAATTAGGGATTTTAACTCTTATTATGGATTTTGACTTCCTATATTAGGAGTAATCCTAATTGGAGTTATTTTTCTAATTAATAGTTTACTATTTTATTTAGGATTTTATTTTGGTATTTTCTAGTTTAACTAGGATCAGTATTATATTTCCTAATGGAAGTATATTTCCTAGTTAAGTTATGATTGTCGGCACTATAAATAAGTGTCTTTAGTTATTTTATTTCTTAGACTTGGTTGTTATTGGTTTTTGATCTTTTAGTAAAAAGATTGTCTCCTCCCTCAATTTCACTCTATTTCCCCCTAAATTTCTTCTATTGTTTCTCCCCTTTCCTCTGTCTACATCTCCCTCCCTTTCTTTTAATTTGAGGAACCTCGTTCCTCATCAATTGGTATCAGAGTGTGGTTTTGATCCCCTCTTATACTATTTATCTTTTAATTTTTGTTCAACCCATAAACCCTAAAACCTCCCACCACCATCAACTTACTTTACCCCAATTTCATATTCCATCACCCATTCAAACAAAAAAAAATATATATTACTGTTCATCGGTTCACTGTCCATCAGTGTTACTGTTCACAAACCAGTTACTGTTCACTCGAGTCACTGTTCACCGCGGGTACTGTTTACGAGAGTTACTGTTCACACATAGATACTGTTCACCGAATTTACTGTTCACCACAACCACCATCATACTCTTCTTGTCGATATCTACAATGTGTCCTTCAGTACAAACTTCGATACTCTCAATGATACAAGCCTCAGAAAATAGGATAAACATTAGCATAGATGTTTTGGAAAATAAATTAGAAAATAGATTGAAAGAAGTATTAGCAGCTTTAAAAGCCTTACAAGCTTCTGTTCTCGCAAAACAATACTCTAATTTGGAGTTATCTACCAAACATAGGAATCAAAGGATCTTGGATACAACTTCTAAAAACCATGAGGATGAGTGTGATGATTCTAGTGGAGATGATGAAGCAAGCGACGTTGATCTTGAAGATGGGCATGAATCTAGAGGTGATATTGATGCGTTCGAAACTAGCAAGTATACTAGTCGCACAAGTAATAAAGTGATAAGTAAGATATCGTTCCCACGAGGATTGATTCTAATTGAATTTGTTATTTCCAGCAACAATTAACTAAACAGGGGGGGTTTTGTTGAATGATTAACTAAATGAAATAAGAATGCAAATTAAGAATAACAAAACAGAAGTTAATTTGAATGAAAAGATCAATGAGAGAAATCTGGTTAAGGGATCCTTCTCTACCACAAGATATGGATTTGCGAATTAATTGTAGAATTGTCATCCAATTACACCATTGAAATTATCAACCGTAGATAACAACAAGCTCTGTTATCCCAATCTTTCCTTACTTTGTTGTTAAATAAAACAGCTCTTTATTTAATCTCTATCCATTAAACAACCTAGAACAAGCTCTCTAAATTTAATTCAATGGATGCATTACGATAAGAAAGATAGGTTGATCTAAGCAATAAACACACAAGCTCGGATTATTTAACTTAGGTTGTATTCTCCAATTGCAATCTCTGATCACAATTTTGCTACTAAGGATTAGAAATTCAAGACAATTACGGATCAAGATTTCTAGTCTAGCAATAGACAACAACCAGATTATATTCAGTTGGCCATTCGAAATACAATCCAGCAAGCAATCATAAGCATTAGATATGGGAAAATACAAGCAACTTCAATTAGAGAATTGGATAACAACTTCTTGCACAATCAACTTACAAAAACCATATCAGGGGCTTTGAAATCACCCTCAACCAATTCAGATTCAGTTACACATGTTTAAGAACGTGGTAAATACAATACAACATGGAGACATTCCAGAAAATGAAAGGGAAGGGAAAAACTTAGCAAATTTGATGTAATTCTCTTTGAATTGTAGTTCTTCCTCTTTCCAAGCTTCCTTTCTCCTTCAAGAACTCCAGGAGATGAAAGAATTCCAAAGCTGCAGCCTCCACCACGTTTTCCCCCTCTTCAAGTTATGAAAATAAAACCCTAAAATGTGTTTAAATACTCTGCTACAGTAACCTGCTACAGTGTCCCGTATTATACATGCTACAGTGATTTGTGGAATTACATTTCTATACTTCTCACACTGTTTTGATTACAACTTTTGGTACACTGAATGGATTTATAAACCGTAAATTTCTCCAGAAAATAGACTTCGAGAGCTTTCCAACGGTATATAATATGTCATCGGGTTCATTGTATATCAATACAATTAAATCCGAGAAGATGGTTGACTAGCAGAGGTGAAAATGAAGGGTTTTACTCCATTTTTGTGCAAGTTGCTCCAAAACTCCTACAAACATCAAAACCACACAAAAACATAAAAATACCAAGGAATATAGCAAAGAAACATGGACGAATTGATATGAAAGTAATACATAAATAGACACCTATCAAATTCCCCCACACTTAGACTTTGCTAGTCCTCGAGCAACTACGACAACATGAAATAAAACTAAACCGAAACAGAATCAACAAAAAATTAACACACAAATGCTTCATCTTGCAAATAGGCCTCAAAGATTGTACTTAATTATAACCCAAGGAAAACTTCAAAATAATGCACTTGATCAAGAATTTTATCTGAAAGATTAGTTTCGCTTCACTTCAATTCCTCAATTGTGTGTGTGTAGAGCCATTCTCACCTGATCACTTGTAACCCGGATTAGTTTATGCATAAAAATGAATCATATTTAATAGTGAAGATGTGTTTATAAACGAACTCCATAGGCCTGCTTTTCAAGTCACTCTCCACTAATGTAGACCAGCACAACATGAAAGATCAAGTAGGACTTTATTAAGCTTGTAACGTTTGGCTTGGGTGAAGGTATGATAAAGGATAATAATTTGGCTCAAATCACCCACAAACACAAAAATCATTCAAGACTATGTAGAGCTCAACCCTATAACACAACTTCATTTCAATTCACCAGGTTACTCCCCCAAACTTATTTAGAACACTCAATCTTTTTTTTTTTTGGCAGAAAACAAAAGAAAACTACACCCCCACACTTTGTTGTTTCATTCTTTTTAAGAACACTTAAGGGTATAGATCTCTTATTCTTCTTCTTTTGTTCTCCTTTTTTTTTCTTTTTTTTTTATTACACTTCCCCTCCCCCACACTTAAACAACACATTGTCCTCAATGTGTAAGTACGTGGATGATAAGTACAGATTAGCTTTTTTTTCTTTTTTTTTCTTTTTTTACAAACACAATAGAACTCACTTGCATTGCTCATGACACATCCCAACCTCCTCTAACTTTCCAAAACCAGAACATAGCTCAAAATTTAATTGTGAATGATCTACATGCTCATAGGTAAGGGATAAACTATTTGGAACAAATTCATTTGAGGTTAGGAAATCTTTTAGTGAGTTAACAAAGAAAAAGGCTTACAAAGGCTCAAAGGGGTAACTAGGGATCAATTTCAGTCAAGGTTGGCTATTAAGGCTCAAACGGTCCAAAGATGGCCTAAATCATTTCCCCAATGTTGCACAGTCTAGGATTTCGCCTCGAGTGACCATCAAACAAGTTCTAGAATTCATTGAAATCTGAAGAAACATTTAAATTACATAAACTTTCTCTAAGTGAACAAATAACTCAGTGATAATAGCTCAGTGCTCAATGTTGCGCAAGGAATCAAAAGCAACGCGAAAACCAATAAACATTTTAAGCACACAGATCCATGCATCATTTATCATTTTTCAAGAGTTATTCTTAATTCAATCATTATCTTATCATCGACCCACAAAATGCAAGAAAAGAGGTACGTGGCGTTGTTACACCTGAGTCAAGATTGTATATTTCAACAATCCTTAGGACCAGTAGCCCGCAGACTTAAGGTTTCCAGCCTATATACCTTTATTATGAAGAACAAAACAAGAAACAAGACACTTCAAACAACATAAATAAACAAACTACAGATTTATTTAGAGAGAATGCGTTTCAAGAGTTAAGGAAACCCCATATTCTGCCATTCTCAGGTTTTTCCACAATGTTTTTTTTCCGAATCGAAACTGATATAGACAAAAATACACAACAACTCTAAATTACACAAGACTAAACTTACTCATGAAATAACAAAGTCCAACAAGTCAGCAAACACAAACAAGTCAGTTAGAATGGGTCTAAAAAGTTTAGAAGTTAGCCTCCTTATTCAGCCATTATGAATTGAAGAGATCCACAATGCGTTTCAAGAGGACTTGAACTTTTTAAGCCACCACTCTAAAATCCAAGACTAGAAAATATTACCTGGAGCAAAAGAAATAACTTGAAAAAGCTCAAAAGAAATAACATGAAAAATCTCAAATAAACACAATAAAAAGAAAGCAAACAAAAGTGAAGCAAACCAGTAGATAAAGATTACAGATGGAGCGTTAAATCCAGTTTACGCCTCTTATTGCCTTCTCCAAACCAATCTATCCGAGCTATTGTTGGATCAGGCGAATAGACGAATGCTTGTAATTTGTCAATTAACTCCCCTGCAGTTGAAGCTGTAACCAGGATTTGCCTCGCCGACTGTGAAATGAAGTTTTTTTCTACTGCTTGATCAAGAAAAGACAACAAACCATCAAAAAAATTATTGACATTTAACAAACCAATGGGTTTCCGATGGATGTTTAGCTGTGCCCAAGAGGTGATTTGAAATATCTCCTCTAATGTACCATAACCACCCGGCAAAGCTATAAATGCATCAGATTTAATGACCATATGTGCAATACGCTCATGCATGCTAGAGACCTGTAACTCTTCCCCCATTGTGTTGCCTATGATATCTCGCACAGCTAATGGTTTAGGGATAATGCCGAGAACTTTACTTCCTCCCAAGGATGCAGCTGTCGACACACACCCCATTAACCCAAGACTACCCCCTCCATAAATCAAATGAATACCCCTCGCAGCTAATGTCCTACCAAGATCAAGAGCTGCTGTTGTAAACTCTCCATCTTTACCAAATTGCGATCCACAAAATACGCATATATTTTGGAATCGCCGAATTGGTGCTTTCTCCATTGCTAAAAGTGCTCTAAACTTGTGTAAGACAATGATGTACGTTAGGTATTATGCGATTCAAGTGCAATACAGGTTATGAAATGACATTTTAAAATATGCAGCATAGATATATAACTCTTAAATTTGACACATGGGGACATAATTTCGGTGGGAGTTGCTCGATGTAGATTTATCGCCCAAAGATTTGAAAAAAATGAGATATGCTTTCGGCGGGGTTTGACAAAACCTACACACTTGTCTCCCACGTGAAGCATGGAAAATGGACATATACTTTCGGCGGAGTTTGACAAAACCATCACACTTGTCTCCCACGTGTACTTATGCCATAGGGTAGTCATATGGTTTGTCAAAAAGAAAACTTGAAATTAAAACAAACAAAATCAACAAACAACAATAATACAAAAACAACATTGATAATCAGATCAAACGAAACAAGAAAAAAAAATTTGACAACAACAACACACATTCAAATATACAAGTAGTTGTGATTGTGGCTCACATCTTCCTCTGGTTTTACGTCCAGTAACGGCTGAAACGCCTTCTATGAGTCGGGGATTTGCTTCCCATCCAGTTTTCTTATAAACTGGCAAACAGGGTCGTTTTTAGTCAGATTCCCTAGACTATAACACTGCAATTCAACACGAAATTGTGTCCATAGATTAAGCAATTCACGCTGAACAAGTCCACAAGAATGTGACTCGAGAGTTAATAAAACATTATCCAGCGACTCATTACTCAAACCATTCTTAATAAATGAAAGTTTATCTTCTCTATTCCTGGACACAAAACCTAATGAACGACAAGTCTGGTTACAATTCCATCTAGCACATTTATAACATACTTGTAACCTTTTCGCTCTTCGCCTCTTGGCGTAGTAGCTCTTTCCTAGACCAGGCATGTATTTTGCGAGATTAATGTCCGGCTCACCGGACAATCTCACCTTGGCTTCGATAAGCCATCGGATATCAGCAGGCACATTTAGGAGCATCAATGCCCAAAGTCTAGTCATCCGTACTTTATAAATTTTAAACACAGCATTTTGAGGAAGTGAAGGGAAATATTTACGAAGGTTCGACAGAAAGATATTCGGCATCCATTGAAGAGGAGAAAAGAAGAGATATTACCGATAATGCGATCGGGTTTGTTTTTCTCCAAGATATGCACGTTTCAAACCTTTGGCGAATGACTTCAACTTCCGTTTGGATGTTTCCACAAGCTGCTGCACAAATGAGCTCAAAGCACAGAGTAATCAAATTAAACAAAAGAAAGGAAAAGAAAAGAGCAAAAACGAAACTAAAGACACATAAAAGAGATAACAACACAATAGCAAACAAAAGTCAAAAACAAGTAAAAAATATAAAAACAAATGAGACAGATGACAAAGAGAGATAAAACCTGATCAATTTGATGGCCTACGAAAGGAATCTCCTCGAGACACAAAAATCGATCATTATTACCTCATTTTATTTTTCTTTTCTTCTTTTTTTTTATTTTTCAAAAACATTGGGTTGCCTCCCAATAAGCGCTTGGTTTAACGTCCTCAGCCCGACGTTGGTTCCATCATGGGAGGATCCAATTTCTATTGTGCTTCTCTAATGGGCTTGGATCCCTTTTCTAACAAGATACGGTCAATGCATATGGATGGGCCTTGGATTTCAACAATTGTCCACTCAATAGCTATTTTGTGATCTGTAAGTATTCGGACGAGTTTATCTTCTTGTATTCGTGAAAGGCCCATTTCCATTGTAACTCGCAAAGTATCATTCTCACCCAAGAATCCATAATTCAAATGATCTGGAAGTGACTTAAGCTCCAAGGTATTGGCTTTCATCACAGAAGGAAGAAGTTTCTCATTAGATAAAGGCAATTCAATGTACGAAACATCATACCTATTTGTGGTGATAGCTATAGTCTCATCCAAGCTTGTCACAGCTTCCTCCACTTCTTTAGACACTTGTATCAGCTTTCTTGGTTCTTTGAAACTTTCTATCCTTATGTGTTCACTAATAGCAACATCCACTCCATTCTTACGAGTTAACTCAAAACATTGTTGTGGCAAATAATCAATAACGTCAACTGCAAAAACAGAATGTAAGTCATTAGAGTACCTCATTTCCTCAAAAATATTAAAACACATCACCTTGCCATCAAACTCTATGGTCAGAGTGCCATCATGAACATCAATCTTGGTTCTAGCAGTTTTCAAGAATGGTCTCCCTAAAAGAATCGATGTTGGATTAGGGGATGTCTCATCCTCTATTTCAAGGACATAGAAGTTTGCTGGGAAAACCAATTGATTCACTGGTACAAGCACATCTTCCACAACACTTTTGGTAAGTTGAATGGTAATATCAGTTTCCGCAAAAGGTCCAAGATTTAAAGAAGCATAAATAGAATATGGCATGATGTTAATAAATGCTTCTAAATCTAACGTAGCTCTTTCAAACTTAGTTTTACCAATGGTGCATGTAATGGTGAACGTACCTAAATCTTTGTATTTCGGAGGAATTTTTCTTTGTAAAACATCTGAAACATTTTCCCCCACATTTACTTTCTCATTTTCTTTTAACTTCCTCTTGCTGGTGCATAACTCCTTGAGACATTTTGTATAACAAGGTACTTGCTCGATAGCATCCAGAAGTGGTATATTTACCTCGATTTTGTGAGAAGTTTCCAGGATTTCTTGTTCTTGTTCCTCCTTCTGAGAAGTCAATGTTTTGTTCATGATGGAAGTGGTGTCATCTCCTTCATCAGTTTGTGATTTCCCTGGCAAGACATCTAATTGCTCTCCACTTCGTGAAGTTATTGCACTAGCAATCTCTCTTGGATTGATCACCATTTGAGAAGATAATTTTTCTGAGTCTTGGCCCTCAAATTTGCTCATGCTAGTAGCCAATTTTCCCATTTGATTTGCCAGGTTTTTGATACTTGCCCCAGTTTCCTGCTGGAATTGCATTGTGTTAGTGGCAAGTGCATTAACAATGTCCTGGAGAGACATACCTGAGTTTTGTGAAGCTGGTTGCGGTGCTGGATGTGGCATTGGTGGTGGTTGCATTTGAAAAGGTTGCTGCACTCTAGGTTGATTGAAACCTTGTGGCCGATTTGGTATCACATTTGGAGTGATTGGTTGATGATTCCAGTAACTGAAATTATGTTGATCTTCCCATCCAGCATTGTAAGTGCTAGAGAAAGGATCATACCATTGCCTCGTTTGTCCTGGAAATCCACCCATGGCATTGGCTTGTTCCATATATTCTTCTTGTAAAGTTGGATACATGTCGATTGGATGCTCCATCGTAGAATATATCCCACATTCATAAGATTTTTGCATATCTCCTACAGCCATGTTTTCCACAAGAGAGGTTAGCTCAGAAAGTTGTTGTTCAATGTTCGGAGTGCTTACCTCATTTACTCTCCATGGTACTTGTGGCTCAAATCCGCTACTGAATTGATAGAAGTTTACTGCCATATTGTCTAAACACAAACAATCAGAAAAGAAAAACAAAGAAAATATGAATCAACAATGAAAACAAAATAACAAATCGATTAGAAAATCAATCCCCGGCAACGGCGCCAAAAACTTGATGCGTTCGAAACTAGCAAGTATACTAGTCGCACAAGTAATAAAGTGATAAGTAAGATATCGTTCCCACGAGGATTGATTCTAATTGAATTTGTTATTTCCAGCAACAATAAACTAAACAGGGGGGGATTTTTGTTGAATGATTTACTAAATGAAATAAGAATGCAAATTAAGAATAACAAAACAGAAAGTTAATTTGAATGGAAAAATCAATGGGAGAAATCTGGTTAAGGGATCCTTCTCTACCACAAGATATGGATTTGCGAATTAATTGTAGAATTGTCATCCAATTACACCATTGAAATTATCAACCGTAGATAACAACAAGCTCTGTTATCCCAATCTTTCCTTACTTTGTTGTTAAATAAAACAGGCTCTTTATTTAATCTCTATCCATTAAACAACCTAGAACAAGCTCTCTAAATTTAATTCAATGGATGCATTATGATAAGAAAGATAGGTTGATCTAAGCAATAAACACACAAGCTCGGATTATTTAACTTAGGTTGTATTCTCCAATTGCAATCTCTGATCACAATTTTGCTACTAATGATTAGAAATTCAAGACAATTACGGATCAAGATTTCTAGTCTAGCAATAGACAACAACCAGATTATATTCAGTTGGCCATTCAAATACAATCCAGCAAGCAATCATAAGCATTAGATATAGGAAAATACAAGCAACTTCAATTAGAGAATTGGATAACAACTTCTTGCACAATCAACTTACAAAAACCATATCAGGGGCTTTGAAATCACCCTCAACCAATTCAGATTCAGTTACACATGTTTAAGAACGTGGTAAATACAATACAACATGGAGACATTCCAGAAAATGAAAGGGAAGGGAAAAACTTAGCAAATTTGATGTAATTCTCTTTGAATTATAGTTCTTCCTCTTTCCAAGCTTCCTTTCTCCTTCAAGAACTCCAGGAGATGAAAGAATTCCAGAGCTGCAGCCTCCACCACGTTCTCCCCTCTTCAAGTTATGAAAATAAAACCCTAAAATGTGTTTAAATACTCTGCTACAGTGACTTGCTACAGTGCCCCGTATTATACATGCTACAGTGACTTGTGGAATTATATTTCTATACATCTCACACTGTTTTGATTACAACTTTTGGTACACTGAATGGATTTATAAACCGTAAATTTCTCCAGAAAATAGACTTCGAGAGCTTTCCAACGGTATATAATATGTCATCGGGTTCATTGTATATCAATACAATTAAATCCGAGAAGATGGTTGACTAGCAGAGGTGAAAATGAAGGGTTTTACTCCATTTTTGTGCAAGTTGCTCCAAAACTCCTACAAACATCAAAACCACACAAAACCATAAAAATACCAAGGAATATAGCAAAGAAATATGGACAAATTGATATGAAAGTAATACATAAATAGACACCTATCAGATATCGAGATTGAGGGCAAGATGAATCTTAATGATGATGTGTAGCCTACATGTGAAGAATCTAGAGGTGATATTAAGATCGATGGCAAGATGAATTCTAATGATGATGTGGAGCCTATATGTGATGAATCTCATGAAATCATTCAAGAAGTTGATTTCGGTTGTGATTCATATTTGGGTTATTCTACTTCTATCATTGGGTCAACGGTCAAATCTCCAATGGGGATTATTATTTCTTTACCAATATTGAAGGCCGTTGAAGTATCAATAATTTTTCTATCATGTGTGCTTCCAATATTGAATCATTATGAAGTGAAGATTTGGATTGACGACTTTCCAATGATCGGGCAAGATAAGACGTGGCGTTTTCTCGTGTATTGGCAACTTCCTCCTTGACAACTCATCAGGAGTCGAGTTCTTTCAAGCGGAGGAGAATTGATGTAGGACAAATTAGGAATAGATTAGGGATTTTAATTTTGATTTTAGGGATTTTAATAAATTGGGGATTTTGACTCTTATTAGGGATTTTGACTTCCTAAATTGGGAGTAATCCTAATTGGAGTTATTTTCCTAATTAATAGTTTATTATTTTATTTAGGATTTCATTTTGGTATTTTCTAGTTTAACTAGGATTAGTATTATATTTTCTAATGGAAGTATATTTCCTAGTTAAGTTATGATTGTCGGCACTATAAATAAGTGTCTTTAGTTATTTTATTTCTTAGACTTGGTTGTTATTGGTTTTTGATCTTTTAGTAAAAAGATTGTCTCATTCCTCAATTTCACTCTATTTCTCCCTAAATTTCTTCTATTGTTTCTCCCCTTTCCTCTGTCTACATCTCCTTCCCTTTCTTTTAACTTGAGGAAACCCGTTCCTCATCATTTTCATTATATCTTCAGATCATAAAGGTTGATTACAAATACATATAATAAGATTTTAGGAATTAATTTAAAGATATACTTAATGGACAGGGGAAGTGTAATCTCCAAAAGATGAAATTTCAACCAAAGTGGCATTGGAGCACAGGCATGGAGCAAAGAGTGAAGACAGTGGAATATGAAATAAGTTTAAAAAAAAAAAAAAATCACTGAGATGTTTGATAAGCTTAACGCAAAAAGCTTTACACCAACAACTGAAATATAATCTGAGGGAGGAGAGAATTCCAAGAGTCCATTCTGTGACCAGGGAAGACGAGCTGGAAACACAAATGGTACTCATCAAAATGGTCCATCACAATCCTATGTTCCAAGGATGGTCAAACTTGATTTTCCACATGTTCTAATAGCAGTGAAGATACAACTAGTTGGATATGTAGAGACACCAGAAGAAGAACGTGTAGCACTTGCAGCCTTTTGTTTGGAAGGAGACGCTCAACTATGATTCCAGATGATCAAGAAAGAATGAGACAACATAACTTGGCAAGAGTTTTGTGATGGCATACATGCTAGGTATGGTCCTTCTCAGTACCTAGACTTCTTTGGTGATTTAACTAAACTGCAACAAGTTGGTTTTGTACATGATTATCAAACCCAATTTGAGAAATTATTATCCAAAGTGTGTAACCTCCTGCCAAATCATCAAGTTAGTTGCTTTGTTAGCAGATTGAAGGAAACAATTAAGGTTGACATTCTTGCTGGACGACCTATGTCATTGACGATAGCTATCAGATTAGCTTGCTTATATGAAGCTCGTAACGCCTCACAAAAGCAAGTCATTGCTGCCTTAGATATGATTAAAAAAATCGTCAGTTAACAATGAGACCACATTAGCACTTCCAATCTTCCAGTTCGGTGAAATGTAAGAGTGGCATGCGAAAGGATTATGCTATAATTGCAATGAAAGATTTGTTCCTGGTCATCGTTGTGAGAAACTATTTTTAATTGGAGCCTGTTAAGATAGAAGAAGATAATGATGTTATCATGGATCGGGAAGGAAATTAGTGAAAAAGAAAGAAAAAGAAAAAAAAGAAAAGAAAGTTGCTGTAAGCCTTAGGGACAAGTCTATTCTTTTAAGGGGGATGGAATATGTTACACGTGTATTTTGCGGTAGAGCATGTGATCATTCCTAGTATAATTTGGTTTCAATTACAACTCTGCGGTATTGATGTTCTGGAGTCCTAGTCTTCAGGGGCGTTATTTTTTTTTTTTTTTTTTGTATTTTTTAGTTGAAGTGGTAATTTGTAATCTTTTACTTGTAGCAGTAGCATTGATTACTATTTAAGTCAATCGAGTATTAATAAAAGTCAGCCTTTTCAATCGTAAATATTAGCTTAACTCAGCGTGATCAAGAATTCAAGGTTCCTCTATAAACCTGTTTCCCACCCTTTCCTATTTATTTTTAAAATAGTTTCGGTTCCAACAAACAACAGAGGAATAATCCTTTGTACATACCAAAATATAACATATCTAGTTTGTATTTTCCTACACTACTATCATATGATCTCCTTTCTCTTAAGGGAAATAAACAAGAACATATGCATATAACTTCAAAAACTCAACAAAGTTGTAAGAGAATACAATTCAAAAATTGAATTCGACTTAAACCAGTAGGGAAGTAGTTAATTTTTTTCTTTAGTTTAATGTTCTACCAACTGTTTCACATTAAATAACATCAATCCGTCATAGTAAAACATGAAAATAATAATAATAACAGGTGTAAGCTCTTCTACACCCAATATTAAACAAAAACTCAAATTATCAGTAAGACCAAACTTTTTTTTTTCTTTAAGATTTCAGTTAGATAATTTCTTGGATACATTCTATAGGATTCTTCCATGACTAAGTAAATTGGAGAATAAAAAATTTTAGTGATTAGAATCTTCTTATTTATTGTTAACTATGAAATAGACCTTAACTTGAATTAATAACAATGTCTTTAATAAATTCTTTCTGATTAATATATTTAACTACTAAAATTGAAAAATAAAATAGAAAGAAATCATTAGACAAATCATATTCATAGTTACATCCCTCAAATATAATTTTTTTTAATTAAAACAATATAAGATTGATTAATGAGTTTTTCTTCTTTTAAAAAAATTATTGACAAGTCTTATGTTTCAATCACTATCTAAGTTAATATTATTTGTTAGAAACTTGAAAACAATTAATTAGAAGAATCGAAACCACATTCACCTATGTTAATTTCTAATATAAAATGATCAAGTATTATTTTAAAATTTACTTAGTGCCGGCCGTAATTCTAAATTTACTTAGTGCATTTTATAAAAATCTACTATATACGAAAGTTGAAAATTCGTGTAGCTCTTATGTTGTATTTTGATTTTCTTAATTTCGTTACAAATGTGTGATATTCTATGTTGTTTGCATTGTGAAGGTTGGTCATAAAATTCTTCGATCAAGGAAGAAATGGAATTCGTAGGATCGAGTCATGCCAGGACCTTCTATATATTTACTATACTAGCTGTACTCAATTAAGAGCACCTTTTTATTAGGTTTTGCACTTGGAAATGCAAAATCCATTCATTTACATTATGTAATTTTGTTTATTTTGGTTCATTATTTGTGTTTATTTTATTGTATTAGACGTTCCTAGTTTTCAATTTAAAGGCAGTTGAAGATTTTGATGGGTTTTCAAAAAAGTCATTTGCCAATCGGATGATTCATAGCATGGACTGCTTTAGGTTCAACTTGCATTATTGTTTCCATCATTTTAAGATTGATTGATGCATTCATGCACCATTTTCTCCTCAGTTAATTAAATTATTATAATTAAGGTTAAAGGGTGATAGTTAATACATAAATTCAAGAATTTCTAAAATTAAAACAATAATATAATCAGGACGGAGCCAGATATTGTTTTTAAGGGGGGCGAAATTGGACAGTAAAAAGAGAAAATAAATTAATATAAATAAAATAATGTTATAAATTTAGAAAGTTTATAATATTTTTAGTCAACATTATTTGATATATAAATTAATATTTATCATATCAATTTTAAGTTTTAATTACAAGAGAAATGATGAAATAAAGTAATTAATAATAAAACTAAATAAAATTTTAAACTTATTAATTCAAAATAATCTTATCTTCTTAAAAATGAAAATAACAATAATAGAGACAAAACAAATTAATGAGTGATGATGGAGAAACTATAAAAAAATTTTGTTTCATAAATAAGATGTAAACAAAAATATATATCCGTATATATATTTATAACAATATATATTTTTAATAATTAAAAAATAATATTTTAATTTTTTTTTCTTTGGCCCAATAGGGACAATTGCCCCTCCTGGGCCCATGCTGGCTCCGTCCCTGAATATAATTGATACTGAGTGCTAAACTGAAATGATTAGAACCTCAATCAAAGACATGTTCATGAATGGCTAAAAAGTTAGCTAAAATAAAAAAGAAAATAATTTTCACATACATAAAAAGAAAAATTTAATTGACTATAAGGTACGATCTAACAATCAAGAAGTTGTTGATAATTAAATTCATAATGAATTATACCTACCCAATTAAAAAATTATTTTCATCAAGACCTTTGATTTTTTTTAATTTTTTAAATAAAAAATTATAATTAATAATCAAGAAATTATTGAAAATTTTAAACTCTCAAGAATTAATAATTAAATATTGACAGTTTCACACTATCAAGAATATGTTATACGAAAAATATCTGTTACAAAATCTTGGACGCTTTAAAGTTTTGATAATAATTAAGGATGACCGTCAAGAAAGTCTATTTCATATTCATGAGAAATGACCTTCATGATCTGTTCATATAAATACGTATGCTTAACAAATTTGCTGATTCTCATACTCTTATCTTTTATTAGTGGAATTACTATATTAGTGTTAATCTTTTGTAGGAATGAGAAGACTAAGGATCAAATAGTGGTAGATCTTGCCGGTAAGACATAATTACTCTTCTAGATTGGCATCATTCTCGGTTCAATGTCAAAAGTACTCCATTTTTTGTTACATTTTCTTTCTGGTGCAATATCAATTTTAACACAATGTAACAAAATTTTACCATTCCTTTCCCATCACTTTTTACAACCACATCTTGATATTTAAAGCTCCTATGGATTACTGCTAATTTGGTTTTGAGCATATTAATCAACACTTTGTCACATGGAATTAGAATACCATAGCTGGTTGAATAAAGACGTACGGTGTTAGAATATAGTCTATTAGATCGTCACAAGAAGATTATAGCTTCAATTAACACTATTATAGAGGTAACTCTGTCAATAAAACTACAAACATCTCAATCAAGGACGGAGCTAGAGATTTCACCAAGAAGAGGAACTAAATTAAGAGCAACAGATACAAAAATTTTCATTAAGTGGTAAATGTAAATACATAATAAATGTTCATAAAACTGTCATTGATCTACAGCTGTCCGTAATGCCTTTCATATTTTGAAACCGGTGTGGAATAGTTTCTTTTTCAATATAGTACTAACTATGTCTTTCTCTATATATACGTCAAACTATTGTTCATTGGATTTCGTAGTTGATTCTTCACAATGCTCATAGCTGAAACTACACTCCCCATGATAGTTGTAGCCACGGGTAGGATTAAAGCCAATGTCACAAGCATAACTAGTGAATATACCTTATCTCTTTTGGTCTCGACCATATGCCTTGCAAGATCGTTGATGCTTTTCAATCCTGAAAAATTAAAACTAGAATGCAAGACATACTAGTATCAAGTTGAAATTCAAGTGCCATAGGTTTTATTGTAGAGATTCTTTGGGATAAAATTATGCAAGACATACTAGTTTTTTCTTATTAAAAGCAAAAAATGATTCATTGGATATAGACGTGTCATGCAAAAAAGTAACTTAACGTTAACCTCATTAAAACGATTATTCAATTCTTGAAGTTACATATCTAAAATCGAATAAAATAGCCCAACATGATGATGATGTGTTGATGCTTGAAAATTAAGCCCAATGGGCCAATAACAAAAGGCCTAAAACAAGCCCATATAGTCTCTTTCATGCAGAACTCTACACTCTCAATTCTGAACTCTAATATCTTATGCAAAGTCCATGAACTATAAATATAGCCTCTTCATGTTAACTCCTGTAGCCCAAGACTAGCTAGCTTGGTGATTTATATGGTATCTTGGTGCCCAGGCCCAAATACCACTTCATGTTAAATTTAAATATGAATCTAATGTTGAATATGAATTTTTAGGCCAAGTGGACCAAGCCACTCATGGGGCTCTTAGATGGATTGTGGTTTGGTTGGCACAAATAAAAGAAGCAAAGCCGACTTTAGCCCAATTTATTGAACCTAAAGCGCACTTGGGGGAGTACCTTGGTTATTGACATTTGAGGCTAAAGGAGGGCAGGATGGTAAAAGGATTGATTAGATTAGAGTCTCTTTCATGCATTATCCATATAATTATCATGCATTATTTATCTAAGATAAAACATTTGAGCCTTTATCTCAAGCATTATCATTTGGATAAATCGGATGTTATTATCCGTTATCATTATCCTAGCTAATCTAGAGTTATCTACAACATGTCTCTCATCATAGAGGCATCACATTCACAATACATTCATTCAAACCGTACAAAAAGCCAAGCAACCCGATCACAATCATCATTAAGTCTCTCAAGTCATACACAAAGCCCTAGGGTTAAGTCAAGCATAGCTATTCATGCACACAAAGTCTTAGGGTTTAGCTCAACAACAATAGCCACTACCTTAAACAAGCCCACCACCCGCTAATTCGTGTACAAATTATCCATTCATATCATTACACTCTTAATCATCTTAGGAAAATTCCTCCTAGGAACCCATGCCAATCGAACATTTAAAATTGTTTCCTTAGGCATATGCATGCATTCCGGTTGACTGCATATCGAAGGATCCAATTTCAACATAACACTATTCTTTCCCAGTCCAAGCTAGAGTCATTTTCCCAAATTGATGTACACCATCTACAAGAGTGATTCTGACCGAGTCATTTATGGCACCATATTACAAATCACCTTAGGACCATTCTTTCTAGGAACCCAAACCAAATCAAGCAATAGAATTGTTTCTTCATGCATATACATTATTCTGGTCAAAACACAAATAAGGCATTCTAGCTTCATTAGAGTATTGATTAATTGTGTCTAGCTTTGTCTAAAGTCATTCCAGGCATTAGCATACACTACAAGAAATTTGACTTTCAGTAACCAAATTTTCTGCAACGAAATGCAATTTTATTGTAAAAAGCCATATTTTGCAACAAATATGCCATTTTGTTGTCAAATGTGCAGTCAACAATCCACAAGTCTTTTTGCAAGGAATGAGATACATTTTGAGAAAAAAATTTTCGTTGCAAAATAGCTTGATTGGAGATAAAATACCATTTTGTTGCAAAATATATGTTACTAGTTTTGTCCACATCTCTCAAAACTTTTAGGAATGAAATAAGTTATTTTGAGACAAATTATTTTGTATGTGAATATTACAATTGGTAACATAACAATATAGTTACGGAAAAGTAGGTATTAATTTTGGACACCCATTTTGCCACAAAATTCACATATTCAACAAAAAAAGAAATTGTGTTTGTAAAAATATTAATTTGAGACGAAACATTTTTGTTGCAAATTAATAAACAATTAATTCTTTTAAATTTTTTAAAAAATGAAACTTTGAGCAACAAAGGCAAATATGAGGAGACACTTTCAAAAATTTTAGCAACATGGGCAAATATGAGGAGACACTTTTTTATTTGTAAATTATTTAATAAGCAACACAATTGATTTTGTTGCAAAAATGTTACGTGTTATTGGTAATTTTTTAGTGCTCTTCGTCTCCTGAAAATAAAATTTTTTGGAATCAAAATTATGAATAGATATGGAAAACAAAATTCTTGCTAATTTTTAAAATATTGGGCATGGAGTTGTAATTCCCTGGTATCAACAAGGCTTACAATATTTATTAATCCATGGTTTCTCACACAGGAAAAACCAAATAATTATAAGCTAGTGGTAGCCTGTCCATAAAGTGCCTCTTTTGCCCGGCTTCAAACCACATCGTGGGCATGTATTTTGTTTGGGCTTTGCAAATGCTTTAAAAAGTAATCAAATGATTCATTCTTCCAATCTAACATGATAAGACACGAAATTGATCGATGAATTATTGATAAATCATAATTTATGACATTAATTATTTATTTATATAATTGGTTAACTCTTTCCATAAGTTTATTATCATAATAGTCCATTGTTATATCAAGTTATTAATTGATTTCCCTAAATAGGGTTAATAAACTAATTCTTTCATATCTAAGATTGCATTACTTTACATTACTCACAAATCGATCTCATTATAGTAAAGATTAATTAATTATTACTATATAATAAATAATTAATTTGATCATGTTAAATTGATTTCTTAACATCTGCGATGGGTGGTGGCGTTGGGTGAAAATGTGTGTGATTTTTCTTATTTGCAAGATTATGTAAAGTAATTGTTAATATTATTTTAATTTATTAAAGGTACAATTTTTGGTATATTTGTTAATTCGTGAATTTGTAATAGTATTTATTATCAAGTTGTTATATTTTTTATTATTATATTTGTAATTTAACATATTAAAATATGATAAGATCTTTTTTTTTATAATAGGTAAGCTTATTATTTATTTCTATTGATATTTCAAACCAATTTTGTAAACTATTTAATTTTAAATGTATAACATATTAAATGGTAACATATTTTAATTTCCATAACAAACAAGGATAAATATATCATATTTAAATTATCTTGATATATTATAATTATTTTGAAAAATTGAAAAACCAATAAATAAAAAAATATAATTTACTTACATAAATATATGTATTTGATTTTATTATAATGGGTTTTCTATATATTATTAATAGATTCCTATTTTTATAATAGGTAAGTTGATTATTATATTTAATGCATAGCAGATTTTTCATATCTTAATAAATATATACTTTTATACAGGTAGGTTCATAATTTATTATAATTGAAATTATAATTTAATTTTTTTAATTATTTAAATTTTAAAATTGACACCATAATAATATCAATATCATTTATTTTATATGATAAGCATAAAAATGTCATATTCAAGATAAGATGTCCACTTGGCGCTTATTTTTAGTCATGTGAAAAGTTAAAGATAAACATTTTATTAAGTAATATAAATTAAAGGTATGTTTGGGACTCTGTGTTGTTGAAAAGTGCTCCAATAACTATTTTAATTTTTTTTTAAAAATAATTTTAGAAAATGTAAAATAGATTTAATTTTATAATTTATTAAGTAATTAATTAATTTTAATATTTAGGGGCATTTTTGGATTATCATAGATTATAGGGCAATTTTGATATTTTATTCTATCCAAATTTTAACTTTTCAAAATTAGATTTTCAAAAGTTATCTCTTACCTGCTTTTGTAATCTAATATAAAAATAGATTCTTGAAGTATCAAGTTCCTGGATAATCAGTTTACAAAAAGTTTATCAAACACCAAAATAGTTGTAACTAGTAGTAGAATCCGAAAGTTACCATGCAACAGTAGCCGCAAACGTATTTTAAATCTTATTAAGTATTAAATTCTATTAAATCTTAAGTGATTAAAATAAACAGCCACTTAATTTAAAAAGAAAAAAAAATTGGTTTTTAAATATATATCATTTTATCCCAAAAATACCTTTTTACACCTCCTCCCTAATTTGAATTGTAAAACTCTCTTTGCTTCTTTTTTTGGTCTTCTCCTATTTGTAGAAGTTTATTCTAATTCTACTACAAACATTATCCAGAATAATATAAGCAAAAGTTAGAAATTAATGACTTTTTACTCTGGGAAGAAAATTGAATTAATAATTCGATGTTATACTGCGTAGCACATCCTTGACACTTTTAAAAATATGCAAACTAATTCATCTATGCTGCTCTTATCTTTACCCCTAAAACTCATCCTTCCATTGTGCCACATAGCTCTCCAATCCAACCACTGCCAATAAGTAAGTGCAAACATGTTGCAATTTTCATCGTCCACCCAAGAACACCCATCACCACATCAAGTGATTCAAAGTTTCAAACAATACGGATGTTCGCGATATTCAAGATTATTTACCTTAGAAGAAAGTCTCTGTCTATTACTAAACCAACAACTTTTTAGAAATTTTTGGTATTTAAAATTTTTAATTTATTGAAATTAACAAGAGGGGTTTAGAAAGAGTTTTATGCTAATGTCTTTTCTAATCATTTGTCTTTATTTTTTAAAAATTTTAATTTAAGTGGGGCTTAGAACGGGATTTTGACTAGCGCACACAAGAAACTACAAATAAAATCTTACCCAAGCCCAATGAAATATTACTCAACCCAACACAAAGCTACACCAGCCCCCAGCCCCCAGGCCCCGCGCACAAACCCCCAACAACCCCACTCCCCACCCCCCAAAAACAAAAGAAGATTAAAATGCCACCACACACACCAATACACCATAAAACATTCATATATATAATTGAAATGATATCTAATTTTTGGGGCTCTACCATTTGTTTGAATATCGGAATTTTCTTTACTCTTCTATTTCACCTTCTAATCAGTGAATCATTATTACCATGGTAATTCAAGTAAACTATTGACTCTGAATTTTGAAACCAAGTGCCAAACTGACAAGAGGAAAAATAAAGTTCAATAATGATTCATAAATGGGAAGTTATGTGAGACTCACCATTCCGACTAAGGCACCAAACAACAACCTTGTCCAAATGAGGTGTCCAACCTCTGTTTATGGGTTATGAACTATTTAGATTCAATGAATGTATCATGTCTCATACATAAAACACATATATATAAATGACCATTCATATTCTGAATCATAGAACCTTTGATACTTTACAATTAAGCTTGAAACTCAAAAGATTTAATTATATAAATACAAGAATCATATCAATATTTAATAAAATGTTTTTATTGCATATCGATTACATTGTATCAAATGGTTTAAGGACATATTCCTGATAATCTGCCTAACAAATAGCAAGAATATAGGAATAACTTTGTCTTCAAGTGAGCATTGATTTTTATTTATATACTTATTTTTTTTACTTTGTCTAAATTGGTGCAATTATACAAGGGTAGTGAGTGATGTATTTTTGGAAACATATAGGGGTGTTGATGACAAAACTATAGCAAGTAATATTTTCCAATTATATATAGGGAGGAGTTTTTTTTGACACAAATCTAAACAAAAATTTCTAACTATTGATAGTTTTGTGTCAAAAAATTTACGTTAAAAAATCCACTTCTATATATATATATATATATATATATATATATATATATATATATATATATAGGGTTAATGAATACCATTTACTTCCAATCATATCTTCTAATTGAAAGTTTATTACATAAAATTAGTTTCTCAACAAAAATTCAGATAATTGAGATTCATAATCCTATCTTCACTTTTCATATTATGATATTCCACCCTCAAGCGTGCAAAAAGTTATTCCTTAATTTAGAGGACAATCCATTTTAATTTACTCGTCTTCTTATAATTCATATCATATGCACAAGTCATTCTTTACTTGTAGGAAATTTATACTTCTCTAGATTTCTCTCTTGCTTTTGTATTATATATGGAATGGCCTCCAAATGAGACCTTATTAGAATAATTCAACTAAATCGCCGAGTGATTTCAACGACAAACATATTCCAAGGTTAAGTCATGAGTTATTATTATCTTTTCTTTCTTTCTTTTTTTCCTTGAAGAATATGTATGAACAAACAAAGCCCCTCTTTTTTATTCTTATTTTTTGTAAATATTTTTACACAAACTGTCAGCTAAGATCATTAATTGTATCAAAATGTTTTACTAACTTTTTAAGTTCAATAAGTCTTTCTATATATAGATTATTCAATAGTTAGCTATGATAAATTATATAATTAATGTAATATAAATGGTTTTCATTAATATATAATTCGTAAAATAATTATGTTTTTATGTAAAATATATTAATTTCTGAAATGAAAAAAATTATTCCAAACAATTAATTTAAAAAATATCTTACAATTTGATTGTCTTTTTATTATCTACTTATTCAAATAAAAAGTAGCAGAATACTTCATTGTTTTGCCATTTATTAGAAAATCTTAAGGAACCCCAAAAACGCATGCATATATTGAAGAACACACATAGCTTCACTTGTTCAACTAAAACTTAATTTGTTGCTCACAGATCAAGGAATAACTTATTGTCGTCTTTTGTAAGTGCTAAGCATGAGCTCCAGTATTAACCCTTCTGTAAGTACTTTAGAAAAAAATCTTCCATTTTTTTAATTCGATAATATTTTATTAATTAAGGATGAGCCAAAGCTACCTAGCTTGCTTGTGCATTGTTACTAAAAGCATGTTGAACATTGATTATTTTATTAAATAGTAAGATATTAACATATAAATAATTATATTTTAATTAGTTTAATTATATCTATATAGGAACATTGTTCCAACTCTGATGATCAATCCATTAAGCTTGGGCCATGGGGTCAGCATTCTGGAACCAATAATTGGTTCTTCCTGCCAACAAATGGTGGTATTACAGAGATAACAATCAATTATGGAAACGTTATAGATTCTATCACATTCAAAGCTAATGATAAAAAAGGAAGAATTGAGCAGTCGCCGAGAATTGGTGGCAGTGGTGGAGGAGGTATAGGCCAGGTAAGTACTCGATCGGTTAATTAAGTTGTAACATAATTAGGATTATTGTCTTATTTGAGCTCTATCTGAGCTTTTAAAGATGTAATGATACATTCATGGATTTAGTATTATTCATGTATTATTGAGATCTACTTTATTCTCTATATGCTTCTTAGTTCAATATCCTTTAATAATTAATGTAAAAATCAGATTAGGAGAGAATACTAATATTTTATAATTAATTGGATTTAAGCTGCAGTTTCTTAACTTTTGAATGTTTGCATGTTTCACAATTTGTAGATTTTAATCAATTGGCCTGAAGAATTTATGATGAGGATAATTGGAACCCATGGCTCTTATGAGAGTCGTTTTGCTATTAGTTCGTTACGGGTTTATACAAACAGGACCAACTACGGACCCTTTGGTCATTCTAATCTTAGTGCTCTTTTTGACTTACCAATCGAAAGCGGCGCGGTCATTGTTGGATTTCATGGTTATGCTGGCAGATTCGTTGAAGCTATTGGGGTTTATATAAAGCCAAAAATCTTCAGCGCAAGCTGCCAAGAACTCGTATGGGACCAAAAGGTTAGGTTACAACATAATAAGTTTCTCCGATACATAATTTATGTTCAAATTAATATTATATATCTTCAAGTTCTATCTCAATTTACGTGGAAATGATCAGACCTTAATTTAAACTTACAATATCATTCATTATATCATCAAAGGATCCACATAGAAATCATTAGTTAATTCTACATTGATTGAGACGCAAGATTAAGATAGAAATTTTCTCCACATGATTCTTCTATTAATTTGCATATTAATTTTTATATGTTGTGATCATAAATAGGTTAACCGTACGATGAATGAGGACATGCCTCGATTACCGGGGCCTTGGGGAGGAAGCAAGGGTAAACCATGGGATGATGGTGTCTTTGCAGCCATCCTGCAAGTTAATGTGTTCATTGGAAATAGAATAATTCATGCAATAGAAGCTATTTATAAGACCACAGATGGGCAGTTAATTTCAAAGAAGCATGGTGGAGACGGTGGCATCAAAATAGTAAGAATATGAAACTAAGCTTGATCATATACGCACACAGAAACACATATATGTATATTGAAGGTCAATTATATATTATGTTGTTTTTTTTATGGTCAGATCAAGATCAAGCTGCAGGAGCCGTCGAAGGAGTTTTTTGTAGGAATAATGGGATTTTATGGAACAGCTGAGGGGAATGATGGGTCTGAAGCTTTGCATGCAATTACCTTTTACACAAACAGGGGAAAATATGGACCATTTGGGAAAGAATTCGGAACTGCCTTCAGTTCTATAACTTCTGATGGGAAAGTGGTGGGTTTTCATGGAAGGAGTGGTGTTTACTTAGACGCTTTGGGTGTTCATATGGAATATTTCTGAATAGCATAAATTCACTATTCTTTGTCTTCAAATGTGCTATTTTTCATTTAAGTGTCCAAGAGTCCTACCTACAAGTGCTTTTTCTTGTCTTAATTAATGTGTTCTTCTATCTAATAAAACCAAAGTTGGCGTGTGTAAATTAATGAAGAAAGGCGAGTAGTAGTTTCTGTTGTTAAGCAATACGGGAAATGTGAAATTAACAAGAGGTATTAGCTCCTTTCAATTGTTGCCTTCAAAGAGTCCGGCCAGTTATACTTTCTTGTCACTGTCACTATCCTTCTCCATTCTCAATTGTAATTGATTGGAATTATCAACAACCAGTTAATTGTCAGTGCTAACATAATTGGATTTTGCAATAGTACAGTTGCTGTATGAGTACAGCAACTGTGCATTTTGTGCAAAAATCGTAAATACATTATAAAAGTCATAAACGAATGAATAAAAGTTATATGTAAAAAAGTCGTACATAAAAAACATGTAAAAGTTGTAAATACATTTTTTTTCACTCGCTTACAATTTTTAGACATATGTTTACGATTTTTACATGCTATAGTAAAGCTGCTGTATGGGTACAACAATTGTACTGTAGCATGACTCAATATAATGATATTCCTTTAATTTGATTATTTGTTATTGATTTGATGACAATTCCCTTCCCCTTACCACCCACCGCCACAAACCCAAAACAAAAGAAAAAGAAGAAAAAAAATACTAGAAACCGGAATTGTTGTTGAAATAATGAATTGTTTTTGAAATAATAAATTTTTTCACATGGTTCCATAAGGAATTATTCTTCCAATAACCTAGGACATGTTGAAAGTTAAAAACTTGATTTAAATTTTTGTATTTGGATTGTAGTTTTCATTTTTTTTAAAAGAGTCTAAGGACCGATTGTTTTTTATCTGAAATCTAAATAGGTCAAAATTTAACTTACATCTAAATAGGTCTGAATATAAAATCTGAATGATATGTTTTTTTTTTCACTTACTAATATCTAATTCAAAGTCTTAAGCTGTTTATTTTTCTAAAATAAAAATATCTTAAAAATGTTGAATTGACACATACGCATTTATTAAGTATATATGATACGTACATACATTATATATTTTATATTTACAAGTTATATAAACATATGCAACTAAAAATTTAATAAATGTAAAATTGAATTATGCAAGTGATTAGTAAAACATAATATATTTTTAATTTATTTTCTTATAAACGACATAAAAATTTTGAATATATATATATAACTATTTAATTTTATAATATGATTGAGATGATAGTAATAGTATATTAATAAATACGGAATAAAAGAAATATGAATAATATATATAATAGGTTAGATAAGTGAATAACTAGAAGAAAAATTTTATAAAAAAGGGCAAGGATACAAATAGTAAGGATAATTTAGAAAATAAATAAAAAAATAGATATTCAAATGTTTTTACATTTAGATAAAAGCTAAAGATTTTAGCTTTTTCTATTCATATGATTTTATCTTATTCTTCAATCAACTTAAAATATCTAAACGACTGAGAATAAGTCATATTCAGTCTTCAGATGTAAAAACAATTAGCTCCCAAGTCAAATAGAAGCAAGAGTCTTATTCTTAGTGGTAAAATTATATTCTTGACCTAGGACAGGTTGAAAATTAAACTTCACTTGTATTGCTTTCTTGTGCCCTCCTTCTCTATTCTAAAAGTTTACGATGCTCTTTTAAAAGGGCAAGATGTTATTCATTTTTATAATGCTATTTTTGAAGGGCCAAATACAGAAAAATAGAGATACATATTAAGCAAAGGCCCGTTTCCATATCCATTTTTCTTAACAAATTCACATTTCTCTTAAATACTTTGATACTCTTGAATCCATATTATGATCATATTTTAATATAAAAAATTACATCTTATATATTACTAATAGGATTTCAGCAAGCAAGGTGATATAATTTTAACAATATATAATTTCATGTTTAAATTCCCATATTTTGGATTTTGATTGTAAATCAATAGCAAAAGATATATTTGAGATTATGAATAATTGTTTATAATTAATTGGGTAGGATCAACAACCCCTCTAAATTACACTTTTTTTACATCAATTTATATCATTTAGTTTATGTAGATTAATAGTTAGGATTTGATAACATGATAAGTAAATATTAAAGTAATGATTAAATGCACATAGAATGAATAATAATTAAATTGGCAAATTAATTATCTTTTTCTCTCTCCAATCTTTTTTTTTTTTTTGTCTTTACATCATCTCTATTTTGTAATTTAGGCATAGCATAAATTATTTCTTAAACAATTTTAAAATAAAATAATTAATGGAAATATTACTTAATTCCCTCAAAATACACTAAATTACTCAAACAATAATATATATTGAATTAAAATTATATTAAGGTGGTATGTTTAATCATTTATACTTTACTATTATTAAATATAATTAAAATTACAAAATTTCCCCAATTTTAATCCCATTTTTCTTTATTTATTGTCCATTTATTAAATCCGAAGTTTTTTTTTAAATTTTCCCAATTCATTGATAATTACATATCATTTTTAATTGGATATTGAAATATGATAGCTACTAATATTTATCATTGAAATGAGTGCAATATATAAACAGGTGGGCCCAGAAGTGAAGCAAGTTCGTTATAATTAGGAATGAAAAAATGACCTGGTCGAGGCCGAGGACTTGGAAAACCCTGACGTCCTGGGCCAGGAAATTGCCCAGAAAATCGAGGAAATAAGCCAAGGCCAGGGACCTAGAATTGAACTTGGGGTATGTAATTGAAGTTAGAATTATGTTAAATCAATTTCATGTCCCTTAGTTTTCAATACTCACTTATAACCCTTATTTAAATTTAAACTCATTTCTTAACCTTATTTAAATTTAAGCTCATTTCTTACTTTTTTTTTTAAAGAGCCCAGCAGTCCAAGGCCCGAAGCCCAACCTAGCCCAGCCTATTCCATGCCAAAGTTTAAAAAATTAATGAGTTTAGAAGAAAACTACTACACATTAGGTTCAAAACCCTTCCCTTTTGTATACTAAAACCTTGCAGCATGTTACCTACGAGCTACAACCCATTTTTCTACTAATGTTAAATGCCAAAAAATATATAAAAACCACAAGCAGCTATCAGAATTAAAAAAAAAATGTAAAAACCTGGGTTTTAATCCCAGGTTATTAGAAAACCCAACCCTAGCCCTGGGAAAATTTTTTTGGGGAATTTCCCCGTGCTAGATTCAAAAATTGGAGGCTTTTTGCTATCCATACTTATAATGGCACTGCTAGAATTGGATTAGATTAGCCTGTTTGTGCTGGTACTTGTAGGTGGTGACTAGTTCTTTTATGGGAGTTTGGCTTAGGAGCTGGCATTTGAGCATATATATGAAAATGACATAGATTGATATGTACGTATTGGAAATGTAATATTTTCATTGATTATTTATGTTAAAATTGTCTAAGAAATAATTTACATAATACCTAAATTACAGAAGAGAGAGAGGATGTAAAGACAAGAGGGAAAAAAAAAAGAGAGAGAAAAAGATCATTATTTGCCCAACTTAATTGTTATCCATTCCACGTACATTTAATACATGTCTTAATATTTACTGGCCATCTAATCAAATACTAGTCATTAATCTACATAAATCTAAGGAATATAAATTGATAAAAGAAAAGTAATTTAGAGGGGATGTTGATCTTGCCCCTAATTAATTATATATATTTTTAAGCTCAGTAGGATATCTTTTGTCTACAAAGTTTTAACATAAATAATCACAAAGTCTAATCATTCATTTCATTAATTTAACAAAATATTTATAAAGAATAAATAAGATATATCATGTTTCAAATTTTATTCTATGACAAGTAATAAATGATCATTTGCTTTTAGAGTACGTTTCTTTGAACTTCTAGATTGGCCAATTTTTTTTTTTAAATGTTAAAAGCTCTTTTAACTCTATTTTGTGTGGTTTGGTCACCACCTAAAAAGAGCTTATGAGGGATTAAAAAAGCTATTTTATGTTTTCTGGAATAAGCCTAAATTTGAGACTTTTGGAAAAAGCTCTTTTTAAGCTTTTTTTAAAGTTCTGAAATGTCAAACATACTCTAATTTAATTTTAAATATTTTACTTTATTCTTTCCCATAACAAAACTCTATTTTAGTCATTTAATTTTAATAAGTACTTGTATATTTATTCCATCAAAAATCGATAACTTTTAATAAAAACTCTACTTGTGTAAGCTTTACTCTTAAAAGATTTATTGTAATAAGCTTTACTTGAAGAAGTTGAATAAACACCCTTAATATTTTAGTTCTAATCCCTTTGTTTATAAAATTTATTATCTCATAACTGCCTTAAAATATTTGTTTATATATAATATATAGCTGAACCAAACACTTTTGAGGTGTTGACTTAAAAAATTAGTGATTGTTTTCTAAGCTAGAATAGCCCTAATTTAACCCTTAATTTGCTAGACATATGGAAATATAGAGTACATATGTTAAATTCTTGTTGGATAAACACACTAATTAAGGTATTGATGTCTAGAATGTTTGGAGCTCTTCTTAGGCCTAAGAGTGGCTTCTAGGTCATAATACATATGTTAATTTAAAATACCTAAGAAATTAATTAAGGTAGCAATGGAAATAGAAAGAAAATTTTGAGTTCATTAATATTTGTAGATGGTACAGTGAGGATCATAAATCACGTATTTAAAAGATATATATTTATTGCAAAAGCTTAAAATACTATAATAACAGTTGACTTTGTTAAGTCAATGCCATGTGGAATACCACATGTTCAACCATGTGGCATTGGCATTGCTTTGTTGGCATTTTAGAGAAAATAAAAATCTTGATATGTTATTTGATTTTCCTGTTTCAACTAAACCAGTTAGGAAACTTTTAACTGTAGAACCTGCAAAATATTTCTAGAATCTGTTTTTAATCTTTAGAAAGATTTTTATTTGATTTTGCTTTAGGAAAGATTCTTTGCTCTGGTTCATTATTGATTGCTCTAATGTATTTCTATTTCTTAAGCATTCAAGATTTGCAGATATGGAAAGGTTTTGAAAATTCTTTTACAACATGAATGTGAAACATTTGTTTTTCCTACTCTACTGCATATTTTAGTTCTCTCTGATGTTACTGCTTCAGTTAAGAAAGACTTAGCTGTTAAATATTTCCAGAATATTGTTTTTAGTTTTGGAAAGTATTTATTTTATCTTGTCTTATGAAAGATTATGATCATGATTATTCATTGAAAATCTTAAACATGATTTATCTTTCCTTGACTTCAAGATATGCATGTTATTTGATTGATATAAAAAAGATCTTGAAGAATCCTTATTGGATAAGGATTGCTTGTTGGATGAGTTAATATAAGAAGACTTTTATTTCATTTGCAATTTAGGAGATTAAAAGATTATTTCCTATTATTCATTGATCTTTATCTCTTAAATTATGTTGAAGATCTCGTGAGATAAAGAAAGGAATTACAGCTAAATAGGAACACTATATAAAGTAATCTTCACGGTTGGAAGAGTTACGCATTCAGATAAGAAAGCAAGTGAAAGTGAAGCTATGAAAGCTAGGCTGAATTGTGTCTTTTTATTATGTCTTTGTTTATGTGAGATCGTTGAACTTTGAGTGTGGGTTTGAATGGTTGCATGAGTCTGTAATGGGTGTTAGATCGTGGCTTGAGGGATGATTGCTTTCATGAGTCTGTAACTAATATCGTGGTTATGTCTTTCTTAACTGGTGTAGTTACAATATTCGTGACTAACAAACTGTAGACAACTTTGTTGAGCTTTATCTTTGTTGAGTATTAATGGGAAAGTGTTTTATAGTCAAGAAGGGTCTTGATCTATTAGGTAAAGAAGTGCATCAAGGTTAGGAAGTTGGTCTACTAAGGTTGAAGTTCTTAGAGAGAGAGCATGGGTTACAAAGAAAGTTGTGTCAGAGAGAAAGAGGATTTTTTCTACTGTAAATCCAAGTAGTTTTTAATCTAGAACGACTTAGTGGATTGCAACTCGGCTGCCTGTAGATATAGGCTGGTTATAGTCGAACCACGTAAAACTCCTCTGTGTACTTTTAATTTTCAGTTGTTTACATTTGATATAATTGATTTAGTTTTATATTACTTAACTGAATCCGAAGCTTCAAAACTTATAGACTTCATATGAATTTTTTTTTGTTTCTTTTGAAAACGTGCTATCATGATCAATTTTTTCTCCTAAAATAAAAAATATTATTATTTATTGTCATCGAGACTATTTATCATAGTTGCAAATTAAAGATGCACCAAATGTTTTATATTCTCTCTAATTAAAATTGTTATATGGATTATACAACAAGATGATGAACAACACTATTTGAACATTAATCAATATAATATTATAATTTTGTTAATACATTACATTGTTATTATTATATATTAACAATATAATAATAATAAAATTTTTAACAATATTAACAATAATAATAATAATCATTAATCAGTATTATCATAATAATAAAATTTTAATAATAATAATATATATTAACAATAATAATAAAATTTTAATAATAATAATTGAAAGTTCTGGAGGTATGCAGTTACAAATAACAACATAGTCAACTGTTACGTAAAACAACACAGGAGGATCTTTACGTGGTTCGGTTATAAAAAACCTACGTCTACGGACAGCTATTGAGCTGTAATTTACTATGCTCTTGTTTGTACAATCTTTAGGGCCTTTTACAGTGCTGACTCACCCTCACACATAGACCTAATCTTTGACAAACAATATCTTCGCAAAGATTCTAAACACTAGTGAAATTGCTCACTCTCTGTTACACAGAACTTAAACTTAACATCCGATATCTGACAGAATAAAAACACTCAACCCTCTAGATTCCCAAGTGTTTAATTACTCTCTCAGACTGAATCAATACCTCATGTATGGTTTTTTAATTTCCATACATGATTACAATGACTCAATAAATCAAAAAAACAAAGTCATTCGTTGGCGTTCAAGCTTGTCTCTTGCAAAGTTACGGAATGCCTTTTTAACAATCAACAATCTCTCTTCTTCATAAAAGACGCCCTCTCTATGTTGTTGACGTTTTATTATATAATGAGAGACTTTCATTCAATCTTCCCAAAATCGTGTAAGTATCTTAATCAAGATCTTATTAGGATTAGGATAAAAACATAATAGGAAAAGCCTTTAGTTAATCTCCTAAAGGAATAAGAGTATATCAACTATCTTCCTATCTTGATTAGGATACAAAATATTATCCTGATCAAGAGAGATAATAATCAAGGTATTTCCTATAAAAATTAGCTAGAAACAGTAAAATAGGAATAAAACACTGTAATTACTTTTATCATAAGTTAATCAAAATTTTGAACATATATATATATATATATATATATATATATATATATATATATATATCACATGTGTGACGTTTATCACTAACAATCTCCCCCTTTTTGGCAACTTGTGATGAAAGAACTTAACTATTTCTAAGGACACTACATGATAAACCAGTTAACAAAAATAAATGTCCATGAACAGTAAGACAGACAAATGACCTAAGCAAAATAAGCAGAGAGCTATTATGAGTTACATAACAGTACATTGTCCTGAGATATATGGCAGAACATAGTACTAAGTAAAGAGTCACCAGTACATACTGCAAAACAAGAGAGAATGTTTGTTAAGCATAACAGCACTAAAAAGTCATGTAAGTCATGTAAATGCACACCGTATATAACAGAGTCATTCTCCCCCTCACTTCGTACTTATTCCCTTTGAGAAACAAGTAACATAACAAAATTAGTAAGCTGAGAGAATAACAAAATAACAGCAAACAAACGTAGTTCAAAACAGAACAAAAAACAAATAAAAACAAATAGTTCAAACAGCAAATAGAAAGTCCTAACAGCCAAGGTAAATTCTCCCGCCAAGGTAAATTCTCCCCCTTGATATGTGATCTGCAAAGACCATTCTCCCCCTTGATTTTAGCACAAGTAGCCAAAACCTAACCAAGTCTGGGAGACTTCCAAACAGGTGGAGATGAAGAGCTGCCAGGGCGTTTGACAGATTTTCGAGCAACATGCTTGACTTTGCGCTTAGGAGAAGAGGTTTGCGGAGCAGATGTGTCTGGTTCTGTTGAAGCTGCAACTGGGGCTGGGTGTGTAGCAGGAGCTGATGCTGGAGGAACTTCAGTGGTATTCGATGAAGTGGCTATAACTTCAGCAACTACTCTGTGAATTTCTCTTTCAATTCTTTCAGCACTGGTTTCAGTGGTTGGAGCAGGTGGTTGTGAAGATGGGACTGGTAATGCTGGTGCTGGCAGAGGAGAAGATGGTGAAAGAGGGATGTCTACAACTGCTGCAGTTGTAGGAATGCCCAAGGAATCTGTTTCAGTAAATGGTAAAGGCTGTTTTGTTTCGGTTTCTACTTTTGTTGGTTCATCTGATTCAGACTCATCACGCAAAGTAGGAGCAAATTTTGCTGATTTTTGCTGCTTCTAACCAGATGACTTTTTCACCATTTTTAGTTTGTTCTTTCCCATTTTGACATTTCTCTTGACAGAGGCCTTGTTGGATTTTGCAATTGGCTTTCATGCTACTGCTTTGTCTTTCTTAACAGCAGGCTATGCAGCTGGACTTGATGGACTCAAAATTCTGTGCTCAGATGGTGGTGCAATGGTTTTAGGAATGTTAGCAGCTAGTGATTTTGGTGCCATAGGTGCAGGTTCAGGTTCGGATGCCATCGTGTGAGGTGCTGTGGACTGAGCCTGTCCAAGAAACTGACTTTCCAACACAGATTGCTTGTGTTTAATATCCTTTAAGTCCTGCAAAATTATTGTCAAGGCAGTATTGATGAAGTCAAAATTTTCCTCAACAGATTTCATTTGATTCTTCCTGACTCTAGTGGGTTTAGGTTTATGTGCAGGGAGATCAGTTTGATCATGTAATCTCTGAAGAAAACCCTTGGTGATTGATTTAGATAGAACCTCAGTTTGTTCAGTAAAACTGACAGGGACATTGTTCTGAGCAAGGATGCCTTGTATCAGACAGGGGAACACAAGCAGATAGTAGTTCGATTGATAAGAACCAATTTGAACAATTGTTCTGTATGTTAAAAGTCCAAAGTTCACTGGCCTATTAGTTCCGAGATAAAAAATGAGTTTCAATCTATCTTCCCGAGCCTGATTTTGGTGGGAAGAAGGAAACCAATCAAACTGAGCTATTTTGTGAAGCACACGGTATTTTTTCTTCAAATATTTCTGGTCAAGGCCATCTCTAGGTTTCCATTTGATATCCATTCGACCAGTAACTTCCTTGATAATATCAGCCATGTCAAATTCTTCATCAAGAGAATGCATGCTTCCTATTGGAGTGTCCATAAACGAATTTATGACATTGGGAGAAAATTTTACAAATTTTCCCCGACAATAGACTCGATGATAATGCATGCTCCTATGATCATCTATGGTGCTTGAAATGTTACATAGAATTCCTGAATCAAGGTTTTAACAGGAGGAAGAAAATTTGATACCGTTCGAGTCCAGTAATTGGACTCTATCATCTTGCTGACACCATAAGAGTCAAAGTCTGAGAGTTTTACAGGTCGCTCTAGCTGAAGCTTCCTCTGTGAGGTGAACTTGTCGAACTTCTGTTTGATTTCAGCCGTGAGAAATTTGTTATACTTTGGCTTAATCTTTTCTTTGATTTTCTTTACTGGTACTTGCTCGTCAGTGCTCATGGCAGGATCAACTGCTGTCTAGTCTTATTTGTGCTGTGTTAGAAGCGACTGGCTACTGTTATCACTTTCATGACTGAAACCGTTTGAAGAAGAAACACTTGCTGTTGAGTTTGAAGACGCCATAGCTAGGGTTTCTAAACTGCAAAAATTTTTCAAAACAGAAACAAAGAGATACGAGACAGGGAAGCAACTGTGGAAGAGGGATTATGTGAACAGGAAGAAGCCCACAAACTATTTGTTATATATACTAGGCCGATTTTTGAGGAAATTATTGATTTTCAATAAAACTCAATTAATTGTTTTTCCTTTCCAAAACCTGTCTAATAACTCCCTTCACAATTCAAATTAAATTTGAATTAAATTCAAAAACAGAATACTAATAGAAAAAGGATTACCGCCATTGGTACTTCTCCCTCTTAATTCAATGGTGCTGACTTGGCAAAAATTTGACACATGGACACATACGTTATTTAATTTTTGAAAAATAAGCATATAGGATATAGTTATGAAAAACGTAACAGAACACAGTTATTCATATCATAATAGGAATATCTGAAATTTCATATTTCTCATTCTAAAGAACATAATTTTTGGGTTTGAGAGATTCACACATTTAAGCTTTATTTTGAATATATTGAGTAAACAACTAGAGTATGCTTCTCACACACACAAAAGTTAGTCTCAATATAAATTTGCTAAATAATACAGTAGCTTTCACACTTGTATAAAGGTAGCCCTTTTCCATTTGAGTGGGTGACCTCATCATATTTCCTAGATACAATGAAGTTACTCTCAATGGATGACTTCACACATCATATACTGGTAGCCCTCTCTGTATTTTCATTATTAACCAGTATTTAATTATTCACACAGTTTGTATCTCAACTCAGAAACATGCTAATTTGGAAGGAAAATTGTGATACTACAGATATGAATAACATAACAGACTGTGTTCAATCATATAACTGACAGATACCTAAGGCTTTTCTTAGATTTTCAAATCTTGTTATGTCCAATGCCTTAGTGAACAAGTCAGCCAATTATTTATCTATGGAGATGTGTTCAATGTGTATCACCTTAGATTCCACTAGTTCCCTTATAAAATGGTATCCAATATCAATGTGTTTTGTTCTACAATGCTGAACAAGATTTTTGAAAATATTTATGACACTAGTATTATCACAAAACATAGTTATAGGCTTTTGTTCAATACCATAATCACTCAACATTTGCTTCATCCACAATAGTTGTGTGCAACAACTCCCTGCTACTATGTATTCGGCTTCAGTAGTAGACAAAGAAATAGAATTCTACTTTTTGCTGTGCCATGAAATCAAGTTAGTACCAAGATAAAAACAACCTCCTGAAGTGCTTTTTCTGTCATCCGCATTCCCTGCCGAGTCTGCATCACTGAATCCTGCAAGACAATCATTTGTGTTTTTAGAAAACCAAATTCCATAATCATATGTTCCAGGAACATACCTGATGATTCTCTTTACTGCTGCAAGATGAGATTCTTTGGGATTTGCTTGAAATCTTGCACAAAGTTCTACACTAAAGCTCAAATCTGGTCTACTTGCTGTGAGGAAAAGTAGCCTACCAATAATGCTTCGGTATAAGCTTGCATCAACTTCTTTCCCTGCATTATCTTTTGAAAGTTTCAGATTAGTACTGATAGGAGTTTTCATTGGTTTTGCATTTTCAAGCCCAAATTTCTTTACTAAATTTTTGGCATACTTTGATTGAGATATAAATATCCCATCATTCATTTGCTTAACCTGCAATCCAAGAAAGAAATTTAGTTCTCCTACCATGCTCATCTCAAACTCTTCCTGCATCAACTTAACAAACTCATTAATGTTGCTTTTGTTAGTTGATCTGAAAACAATGTCATCAACATATATTTGAGCAACAATAAAATAGGTTGATGCATGTTTGATAAACAAGGTCTTATCATTTCTGCCTCTTTTATAACCTCTATTGATCAAGAAGTTTGTCAACTTTTCGTACCAAGCTCTAGGAGCTTGTTTCAAGCCATACAAAGCTTTGTGCAATTTATACACAAAATCAGGATGTTTAAGATCTTCAAACCCTTTAGGCTGTTCAACAAAAACTTCTTCATTGAGATAGCCATTTAAAAATGCAGTTTTAACATCCATTTGATACAACTTAAAATCAAGCAAACAAACAATTGCAAGTAGTAATCTGATTGACTCAAGTCTAGCTACAGGTGCAAAGGTCTCATCAAAGTCTATGCCTTCAACTTGTGTGTAACCTTGTGCAACTAACCTAGCTTTATTTCTAACTACTTGTCCACTTTCATCAGTTTTATTTTTGAAAATCCATCTAGTTCCAATGACAGTTGTATCAGTGGCCTGGGAACTAATTCCCACACTTCATTTCTCTTAAACTGATTAAGTTCATATTGCATAGCTTGAATCCACACTTCTTCTTTTAAGGCGTCTTTCACATTTTTTTGGCTCAACTAAAGAAACATAACATGCAAACCTTACCTGATTTCTTACCTTGCTCCGGGTTTTCATCATGCCATCTAGTGTTCCAATGATGGAACTTGTTGGATGTGCCTTCTGAATCCATGTGGGTGGATCTTTTCTATCATCATCATTCTGAATTGAATTTTTGTTCAAATCTGAGTTGTCAGATTTTACTGTTACGTCTGGCGTAACAACAGCTGTTTCTTCCTTCATAACAGCATCTTCTTTTTTATTGCTGTCTGGATCTGATTTTTCTACATCTTTTGTGAAGCTGGTTATGCTTTCCTTTTGTGAGTATTTTACATAATCATCAAGGTCATCAAATATTACATTTGTAGATTCCATGACTGCCTCAGTTCTCAGATTGTAAACTCGAAAAGCTTTGCTGTTTTATGCATATCCCACAAAAACTCCTTTGTCACTCCTTGGATCTAATTTTCCTAACAATTTTCTGTCGTTTAAGATGTAACACCTGTAACCAAAGACATGAAAATATTTCAAATTAGGTTTTCTTCCTTTCAAGATTTCATAAGGTGTCTGATTTGTGTCAGATCTAAGAAAAATTCTATTTGAAATATAGCAAGCATTGCTTATTGCTTCGGCCCATAGCCTCTTGACCAACTTCTTGCTATTTAGCATTACTCTAGCCATCTCTTGAAGAGTTCTATTCTTTCTCTCCACAATGTCATTCTGTTCAGGGGTTTTAAGAGCTGAAAATTCATGATAAATTCCATGATATTTGCAAAAATCAGCATAGCTAACGTTTTCAAACTCCTTTCCATGATCACTTCTTATTCTTACAATCCTTCCAATGTTCCTATTTTGCTCATTTTCAAGCTTGACACAAAGGTTCCTGAAAGCATCAAAAGTGTCAGATTTTTCTTTAATAAAATCAACCCAAGTGTATCTAGAAAAAGCATCCACAAAAACAAATATATATCTCTTACCTATGTTGCTTTCAATTTGCATGGGACCCATAAGATCCATGTGAAGCAAATCAAGTATCTTAGAAGTACTAAGATGTGGATTTGATTTGTGTGAACTTCTAATTTGTTTTCCCATTTGACATGGTCCATAAATTTTATCAATTTTATCATCAAGTTTAGGAACTCCTCTTACAACACCTAACTTTGTTAATTTAACCAAGTCTTTGTAATTCAAGTGTCCTAATTTTTGATGCCACAATTCTAAATCCAAAATCCTAGCATGAAATGCAATTTCTACTAGATAACAATTATCTAAAGATCTATTACCTTGTAGAATGCATTCACCAAACTTATCTAAGACCATGCATTTATTTTGTGTGAAGTTAACAGTATACTTTTCATCACAAATTTGACTTATGCTAATAAGCTTAGCCTTTAAGTCTTCCACTAAAAGAACATTTCTAAAATTAGGTAGGCCTTTGACATTCAAAGTGCCTTTACCAATAATCTTACTTGTTGCTCCATCTCCAAATGTGACATTTCTATCCCTGCATGCTTTAAAATCTGTTAGAAATAATTTATTTTCAGTCATGTGCCTGAAACAACCGCTGTCAAAATACCACAAATCATTAGAAGCATGATTAAGCGCAGTAAAGGCAACATGACATACGGTTTTGTCTTTCTTAACCCACTGCTATTTTGATTTTGGTAATAGTTTAAATTGTTTCGATTTTTTATGCAAGAGATTCCATAATTTAAAGCATCTGGGCCTAATATGTCCCTTTTTACTGCAAAAATAGCAAATAGGAATGAATTTTCTTACCTTTTCAGGGCTGGATCTGAAAGAACTCAGTGGAGAAACATACGTTTCACTGCTCTTAGTGTTTGGACTTGACTTTAAAGAAGTAGTTTCAAAGTTCTTACTTGATGTTGAAGCTTTTACAAAGACTGTTTTGGATGAAGATACAACGTTTCCTTCAGTGTACCCCAATCCATGTTTGTTGGAGGTGTCTCTTCCAAGATTCAAAACTTGATCAAGTTTAGCTGCTCCAATTTTGAGCTGATTCACACACTTTTTGCTGTCAGCCAGTTCTGTTGTGATTTTCTCGATGTATGCTGTTTTGTCTGTCAAAACAATCTCAAGTTTAGTGATGTGATTTTCAGCATAAGCTTTCTCACATTTCAGAACTTTAATTTCCCGCTTCAAGGTATTGATTTCTTCTTTCTGGCTCAGCCATTCACCATAAAGCACATTATAAGTTTCTTGTAACTCTTCATAATATTCTGGTCCATCTTCTTCATCTGAATGATCAACACTGTCTTGACAGTCTGTTGTTATGTTTGACATAACATGCTACAGAAGCAGTAAATGCAACAAAATTACTCATACAATCTTGGTCTTCTGACTCTGATTCTGATTCATCACTCCATGTTGTTGTCAGCCCTTTGTTTTTCTTTTTGAGATTAGCACATTTAGATTGAATATGCCCATAACCAGAATATTCATAACATTGAATCTGCCCTTTCTTTTCAGGTTGTTTAGCTTTCTTTTTATCATTCTCCTTGCTGAATTTTCTAAACTTTTCTTCACTTGTGTTTGATGGCTGTCCTTGATTCTTTTTCCTAAAATTTCTTTTCATAAACTTGACATAATTTTTTGTCAGAAAAGTAATTTGTTTAGAATCAGTTTCATCAAACTCATCACTACATTCATCTTCAGATTTTTCAGCCTTCACATTAAATGCAATACTTTTACCCTTTTATTTCCGAGTACTTTGATTTATTTCAAAGTTTTGGAGAATGCCTATCAGCTCATCAAATCTCATTTCATCAGTGTTTTTAACTTCTTCAATGGCAAAAATTTTGGGTTGAAATTTGTCAAGGATTGACCTAAGTATTTTACTAACAACTTCTGCATCAGTGAAATTTTTATCAAGCATGTATGCAGAGTTTGTTATGTGACATATCTAGGAATAAAAATCAAAAATTGATTCATCTTCATGCATCATCAGATTTTCAAACTAAGAATTCAGCCTCATTAATTTAGATCTTTTGACAGATGCAGTACCTTCATGTTTTACCTCAAGTATGTTCTATGCTTCTTTGGCTACTTTGCATCTAGAAATCTATCCGAAGTTATTCAAGTCGACTGCAGGAAAGATTGCGTTAAGAACCTTGGAGTTCTAACTGGATCTACGATATTCTTCATCAGACCATTCATCCTCTGGTTTTGGTTCAGCATTACCAAGAGCATTCAATTTTGTTGGAGGTGTCCACCCCTTAAGTACACTCGTCCAAGCCCTATCATCAAGAGACTTGATGAACATCATCGTTCTTACCTTCCAATATGGATAATTACTGTCATCAAGAATAGGTGGTTGCATTCCAGATCCTCCGTTGCGTATAAACTCCATCCTTCCAGATTAACTTGATCGTTTTCTTCACTTGTCTATTAGTGAACCTGCTCTGATACCAATTGAAAGTTCTGGAGGTATGTAGTTACAAATAACAAGACAGTCAACTGTTACGTAAAACAACATAAGAGGATTTTTACGTGATTCAGTTATAAAAAACCTATGTCCACGGATAGCTATTGAGCTGTAATTCACTATGCTCTTGTTTGTACAATCTTCAGGACATTTTACAATGCTGACTCACCCTCACACACAGACCTAATCTTTGACAAAAAAAAATCTTCGCAAAGATTCTAAACACTAGTGAAATTGCTCACTCTTTGTTACACAGAACTTAACAGCACACTGTTAAGTTAAACTTAACACCCGATATCTGACAGAATAAAAACACTCAACCCTCTAGATTCCCAAGTATTTAATTACTCTCTCAGACTGAATCAATACCTCATGTATGGTCTTTTAATTTCCATACATGATTACAATGACTCAATAAATCAAAGAAACAAAGTCATTCCTTGGCGTTCAAGCTTGTCTCTTGCAAAGTTGCGGAATGCCTTTTTAACAATCAACAATCTCTCTTCTTCATAAAAGACGCCCTCTCTATGTTGTTGACGTTTTATTATATAATGAGACACCTTCATTCAATCTTCCCAAAATCCTGTAAGTATGTTAATCAAGATCTTATTAGGATTAGGATAAAAACATAATAGGAAATGCCTTTAGTTAATCTCCTAAAGGAATAAGAGTATATCAACTATCTTCCTATCTTGATTAGGATACAAAATATCATCCTGATCAAGAGAGATAATAATCAAGGTACTTCTTATAAAAATTAGCTAGAAACAGTAAAATAGGAATAAAACACTGTAATTACTTTTGTCACAAGTTAATCAAAATTTTGAACATATATATATATCACATGTGTGACGTTTATCACCAACAATAATATATATTAACAATATAATAATCATTAATTAGTATTATCATATATACTCTTTGTAAAATAAAATTTTTAATACATAACAATACTCTTATGTTATTCAGAAGTAACCTTATTGTGTGGCAGCAATGAACGTCCAAGTTAATTACTTTTTATGTGTGGGATGTTATTTTTTATGCATAATTATCTAAATGAAAATTGTTGTAGCCCTCAATTCTTAACCTTAAACCCTAGAATAAGCATTTGTCTTATTTGTGATCGAAAACAATTTAGATACAATCCAAGGATTTGAGTTATACTAATATATTTGAAATTGTTTTCAGGAATATAAAAGCTATATTTAAATTACCTCAATCCGTGTTACCACAAAACCCGAACAATCTAAATTGTCATAGTTTAGAGGAACATATTATTTAATATCTTAGAACAAAGTTCATCGTAGGAACATATAATTGCATTAAATGCAAGATATTGTAGGCAAGAAGATAAGAGTGCGTTTATTTTTGTATTTTAAACTTCTGATTTCAAAATTCAGTAAGAATATGTGATTAGTCTTAATTCTTTTAATTTTGAAAATAATATACCATTGGTATTAATTTAAATATTTTAGTAAATATGCACTTTTAGAAAATACTATTTGAAAATAAAAACAAACAAATCCTAAAAGTAATCGCTAATAGAGGGGAAAAATCTATTTTTTTTAAATGGTAATAAAAAGGTTAAAAAAAAAGAGTAAGAGTGAGAAAGACGCAAAAAGTTTCTTTTTATGATTTCTATATAACCAACAATATGAAAGGAGAACGGATAGAGTCCATCCGCGCAGAAATGGATGCAAAAGCGGTGTCTATTCTTTGTTTCACTTTACTTACCGGGGTCAGGCTGTCAGAACTTAATTTCTTAACTTAAATGGATATACTAACTAACAAATATCCATCAAAATCTAATCTAATGTTGACCAATAGAGAATAAGAGACATAAGTGTTAGAACATTACACATCATTTGCACTCAATTATATCCTAAAGTTTATTTTCCAGATTAAGAAAAATGCCTTTTGATCTTTAGTAATAACCTCTTTTTTCTGTTAAGCAATGAATTTTCTAGGTTGTGTTCTTAGCAACTAAACGGCTCAACTAAAAAGCCTTTGAAAGAGGAGCAATAATGGAAATATTTTCGTTTTGTTAAAACTATTAATTCTAGTTTTCCCAGCAACGAAACACACCAAGAGCCCTAAAGGAAAACTGGAAACCTTTTTGTTATGCTACTTTTTATTAAAAATTTTCTTATTCTCAGCAACAAAACGACTGAGTAAAAGCCTTGGAATAAGAAGCAATTGAAAACTCTTTTTTTTTTTCCCTTCTAAAATTGCTCTATCAGTTTTTTACAGGCAATGAGTTTTCTTGTTCTTGTCTCAGCAATCAAACAGTGGACTAAAAGCCACTAGAACAAGAAACTCTTTGCTGGTAAAAATGCAAGAGAATTATTTAACGAAAAAAAATCTGAATATGAATAAATTTTAAGAGTGTGATTTCTCGGCGAAAATGAAGGGGTTATTTTTCTTAATTTCAGAAATAATTAAGTAAAAATAATCTATAATGTTTTAATGTCTAGATCTCTATCAACTGTTAGATTTAGATGGATGGTTATTTAGTTATTGTCTCAATCCAAGTTAAAAATTTAAACTCTATAGCCTGATCCTTAGTTAATAGATCTTAAAAACACTTAAAATTTAATTTAATTTGGATGTCTTAATTACAACTTATTAATTTGGATATTTAATTAATGTGTTTCATATTTGCCCTTTTACGTATCAAATATTATATATTTCAACTTTATATATCATAAACATTTGAAAATCAATACTGGCCAAATTAAATCGATAAAATGATATAAAAATGAGAAAAATAACTTGAATAGATATTTATAAGATTAAACAAACTTATATTTATATTAAGTGATGAAATTTTATTTAAAATCTTTTGATATTGACTGGTTCACCAAACTGTCAATAAAAAGTTATGACAAACACTAAATATATAATAAAAGATATTTATATACATTTTTAACGTACAGAGTTCATTTCTTCGCATATTGCGGATGTCTTGCGACGTAAATTTAGCTTTGCAATTAATTTGGTTAGTTTCATTCATATGCATCTTCGATTATTTCACACTTACTTTCCAATTTCACTGATATTGTAGCCATGAGCTAATTAATTGTAATTAATTAGATAGTCATAGTTAAGAGCATCAAACATCAAATTTAATTTGATATTTATCCGTTTATTATTGATATGGATACCTTCTGTTGACCATTTCTTCATTTCTTCTCCATTTGCTTTTCTAATTTAATTTGCATCAAATACTTTGCTTTGCATCCAAACCACCCTAGCTTTTACCTGAAGTGATTCCAATCTTTTTGCATAAGCTGCAAATCTTCAAGCTTTAGCAATTTTATATATAACTTCGTCTGTACAGTGCTGTTCCAAATTAAAAAAGTAGTACTTTGAGATATTGATTAATTTTATCAAATGGTATTTTTTTAATTCAGACTTCATCTTATGATTCATTCCTCATGCACAAGTCATTCTTTACTAGCTTTCTCTCTTCGATTTTGTATAATATGTAGAATGGCCTCCAAAATGAGACCTCATTGGAGCAATTGAACTCAAGCGCTTGCTGGTCTGGACAAAAACATCAATCCTCGAGCGCAATATCACTTTTGTCCAAGTAAGTCTTTAGCTATTTCATTTTTAAAAGAATATGATTACATCAACATAAATGGAAAAAAAAATCAACATGGTCTATATATATTTTCTATTAAAAAAAATGCAAGTTCTATATATCTCTCTAAATTATGGGCGTTTATTATTTTATGAATATTGTCTACATAGTATTTGACCTTTGGTACTTGTTCCTACTTAATTGATTTGATTTTGTGTGCGATTGGAGTTATTTATTATGTTCGGTTTTTAAAATTGAGATTACAACTCGGTTTAATTTTAGAAATGATTTATGTTTAATTTTTTGACAAGCAAAAGAACATAATGAGCTTAAGTTAATCAGTTTAGTTATTTATGCTAAAACAAAAAGAAGAAAAGAACAACCCAAGTAGTAATAATTACTTTAACTATTTTTAGTTTCTTTAGATTTAACTACTTTGATGGCTTTTTCTTTTCTTTTTTTAAAAAAATTATAGCTAATCAAATAGAATTTGTGCCTGAAAATTGATATTTTAGAAGACATATAGTTGATGTTTCCTTAATTTTTTTTTTAAGTTAGTGACTGAATCATATATAATGTGATTTATAACATATTATTTTTGTTAATACTGAATTACTAAGATGGTTTATTATTTAAACATATAATATACTAACATATTATATGATTAATAACTCTATATCAAATTAAAAACCTTTAACATTCTTTGTGCAAGAGTTATATTTAAACTGTTAACATATTATATTTGATATAGAGGCGCACCTACAAGGGACTCACGGGGGAGGAGGGGATTGGGAATTTGCAGAGTTTCTAAAACCCCCACTTATTTTATGAAATTGCTTCATCATCCTTTATTTAAAAACACATAATTTCAATGTTTTGCTGTCCTTTTTTTATCTAAGTGCTGAGCTGCTTACTCTTGAACACTCCATGCAGCCACAAATGCAACAATATGAGTTCATATTATATTTTAGTTAATTTCAATTATTTTAGTCATGAATAGAATTTTAGACATAGTTCTTATTTATGTAGTTTGGCATAAATTATGTGGAATTCATTTTAATTTTTTAATATTTAAAAAAATCAATTCTTATTAGATGGGTACAAAATTGAAGTACTTTGGTGAATGGTAATGACTAACTCTTTTAATAATTTTTAATAACATATTATTATATTTGTAAAATTGCACCATGTCTTTCTTTTTATTGTTGATTTATTTGTATAGATTAGGGTAAACAAGTAATAAATATCATTAAAAAAATATATTTGAGAAACCTTTCAGAATGGTGAGGTTCATTATGTCCCTATATCTAAGCGTTTTTTTAAATTATTTTTTAACAAATTTTTTCATATCATCAAGATCTATTAAATAAAATTATAAATATTAAAATATAAATGATGCCCCCTCTTCAACAAAATTCTGGGTCCGCCACTGATTTGACATATATCACCAGGCTACCTTTATAATCATCTGCCATATTGTCGTTATGATTTCTTTTAATTTGTTAATTATAATTTATTTCCATGTATGAATTTATGCTTTCTAATTTTTGTGAACTTCCAACATAGAAAAAAAAAACAAGTAAAACAATTAATATCATCAATCATGTCATCCAATTTTGTTAATATATATTCTATTCGATTGATTCATTGTTCTATACGACTTTGATATATAAGAATGTTGATATAAAGGTCTAAGTTTAAATCTCTGACGTAAGATGACAATGACAAACATAGGGAAAGTTCATCTATATGTACATGTTTTACAATGACTAAGTGTCAAAATTTTTAATTTTTCTAGCTTTGTATAGAAATTACTAATGTAACAGTCTGCTACCGGGGGACAAAACCGTGAGGTCGCACAGTCAATCGGTATTGTTCGCTCTGGGGTCCACCGGTCCCGCACGGTTTTGTTCCTGTTAAGCCCACAGGCCCCAGGACGCCTCCCCCACTCGAACCCAAGACCTCAAAGGTACTTGGCGTTCAAAGTGAGTACCATTCAGACAACTTGCCCGAATGGTACTCACTTCGAACGCCAATGACCTTTGAGGTCTTGGGTTCGAGTGGGGGGAGGCGCTCCTGGGAATAATCCCTTGAGGGTAATAGAGGGTGTCCTATAAGGCTCCGTTCCCCAAGACAGGGTAGTACCAGGGGACAAAACCGTGAGGGGCCGGTGGGCTGCCAAAGCGGACAATGCCTTAGAGTGTACTGACTGTAGTCTCCAGACTGTTACAACTAAAATGTCAAAATCTCCCATATATGACCAGCTCATATAAACAAAGACTTTTTCACTATATAAGCTCTGAATCCTTAGCTATTAACAACATTGAACTATTTAACATACTGACATATTATGAAATAAAACATTCTTTTATTCATATAGCTATTTATTTCTTAAAGAAAATATCTAAATCTCAGGGCATAAATCTAACACATATATCTTTAATTAAACTCATTATTTGTTCATATATATTTCATGAAATATAGTACTAGCTTTAGCTTTTTACAGTTGGTTAAGAATATTAATTTAATATTCTTAAAATTAACTGTCTTTGTAGTAAACATGTGGAGTACTCTTTAATTTAGTATTCATATCATATTATATCAAACTTTATTTTTAGATTGGTAATTACGTGCTAATTGTTTTTTGAGAAAAAATTGTAGGAGGGAGAGCCATGCAATTACTTGTGGAAAAGTTGAAAAATCTTTGGAATGGATGGGAAATTCGAGTATTGGTTCTACTTAGCCTTTCTTTACAAGTAATTCTCTTCTCATTTAGTTCTCGAAGAAAATACTTAGCGAAAAGTTGGATAAGTATGCTTGTGTGGTTAGCATATTTAGCAGCAGATTGGGTGGCAACTGTTGCCCTTGGCAACCTTGCAACTAGCAGCCAAGGAGATTCTGGTGGTAATTCTCCAAAACACAGGCAACAACTACAAGCATTTTGGGCTCCGTTTCTTCTTTTGCACCTTGGTGGTCCAGATACTATAACAGCTTACTCATTAGAAGATAATGAGCTATGGATAAGGCATCTGTTAGGGCTGCTTGTTCAAGTTGGAGTGGCATTTTATGTCTTCATACACTCTTGGAGCAACAAAGTCATTACATTTTTAGCCATTCCAGTGTTTATTGTTGGAGTCATTAAATACGGAGAGAGGACTTGGATTCTTCGGTCTTCAAGCTCTGAGAAGTTCAGAGATTCCTTGCTTTCAAGTTCTGATCCTAGTCCGAGTTTAGTTAAGAACATCAAAGGAGATGTTGAGGATCAACTACAGAGTAATGGTTCACATGAACTCCTTGAATCTTATTTTCTTTTCAAGAGATTTTCACATTTATTTGCAGGCTTAATTCTCGGTTGTCGTGAATCGATGATGAGCCATAGAATCTTTGACCGAAAGTCCACCAAAGAAGCTTTCAACCTGGTAGCAATTGAGCTTGGATTCATGTATGATGTGCTATATACCAAGGCCACCATTGTTTATTCTCGATTGGGAATCTTCCTCCGTTGTATCAGCTGCATATCCTCGATTTTTGTATTGGTTAGCTTCTCAGTCTTTGTTAATATCCATGCCTATCCATTGAATGACATTTGCATAACTTATATTCTTCTAGTTGGAGCTGTTGTGCTAGAGGTTTATGCATTCATACAACATTTTGCTTCTGATTGGACAAAACTGATCTATTCGATCATGTCAAAAAATTCCAAGCATAATATTTGTGATCCTATGTGTTCTTCTCGCTCAATTTTGACCAATCACAAGAGGTGGTCAATGTCCATGGGACAATTTAACATGATAAGTTATTCCCTCAAAGACATGTTAGTCACATCCCCATTTATTAGAGTTATTAAAAAGATACTTGGTATCAATCAGTTGTTAGAGAAGCACTCGTACTTGACTTGGAAAGATGTGAATCCTGATTTGCAAGAAATTATCAACAATCAAATCCTTAACCTAAGTCAAAAGAACAATGGACACGATTTTCTTATGGGGGATAAAAGTATATTAGATCGAAGAGGTGATGGTGTTCTAGAAGAAAAGTACCATTTTGATCTTTCTGATTATGGTTGGTTTACAATCAATACAGAGCTTGATGAAAGCCTACTTATTTGGCACATTGCTACCGATCTTTGTTACTATGAAGACTTAAGTAGACTTGGAGATGATGTTGGTCATCATTTACAATGCAAAATAAGCAGATGCTTATCGAATTACATGTTGTATCTCCTAATCTTTTGTCCAACTATGATGCCTAAAGGGAATGGTGAGTTAAGATTTAGAAATACTTGTGATGAAGCTACAAAATTCTTTGAGTCCAAAAGGAGTGAGATGGTCAAGAAAGAAAGTGAAGCTCTCAAACTGTTGTATGAAAGGGAGAGGAAACTGTTAGGTCGAGATGATATGTCAGTGCTGTTTTCAGGTTGTCAACTTGCTCATGATTTGCAGAAATTGGAGTTCAAGGATGATTGGAGCAATGAAAAGAAATGGGAGATGATGAGTGATGTTTGGGTGGAAATGTTCACATATGTTGCAAATCATTGTGAATGGAAAGAGCATGGCCAACAACTTAAAAAGGGTGGAGAGCTACTCACACATGTTTGTCTTCTTATGGCTCATTATGGCTTAAGTGTACAATATGACCAAGAAGGGAGGAATATTATCTAGCTTAATTTTGTTTTAAATTTTTATTTTCAAAATGTAGAATACCAAAAAAAAATTCCTCATACATAATGTGTGTGTGTGTATATATATATATATATATATATATATATATATATATATATATAGATATATGAAAAACAAATTTGAAGTTAAGATATATTAAATTTATGATTTGAACATTTCAAATATTTTAGTCATAAATAATCTTCAATTATATAAATATGTGTGCTTGTGTATGCGCATGTGTAGTCTTTGGTCTAACACTCTGAAATCAATATCTCTTTGCAATTACTGTTTATATTAACTTAAGCATTTTAGAACAATTTTCAAAATAAAGCTTAAAAGACACATTTTTATATATGTGACTTTTGGAAGAGTTGTGTCTATTGGAAGAGACATTAAACCTTTGAAAGATTTGTGTCTATCGGAAGAAACATTAAATTGGAAGAGACATGTACTTTGGAAAAGATACTGTGAGTATTAAAATTCTACTTATGGTTTGAAGCCAGATGATGATATCTAAAATCATCACCAAGAGTGATTTCAACTGAATGAGATTTTTGAACTTCAAGAAAATACTTCAAAAACACAAAAAAAAAAAATCCCCCAAAATGGCCTTACAAGTGTAAGCATGTACTCCTACAAACATACGTCTCAGAAAATCCAAGAACACCATGGAAAAACACCTGACTAGCAATGGTACAAGTGTGACTCCTGTAGGTACAAGTGTATGCCTACTCCTACAAACGTCATGCCTGTACTCAATATCCCACATTGGAAAAATTGAGCCAAATCAAATCCACCATCCACCTATATGATACATCATTGTTCTGGTGCATCGATATACATGAAATTAGCTAGAGAAATTCAAAAAATATAAAAAGGGGTTTTTTTTTTTTAAGAACAAAAAATTTAACTAGTGTTCTTTTGAGAAGTTTAGAAGATTTTTGAAGAAGCAACCACTCTTTAAGAAGGTTAGAATTAAGGACAATTCCCTTAATTCGTCTCATCAGTTTTATTTGTTTATGCCATGATTATATTAGCTTAGTTAGTAGTATAATATGCCATGTTAGTTTAATTTATCATGCCATGTTTAATTAATTAATATCGCCATGATTAGACTAGCTTTGTTAAATATCCTGAGCTTAGGTTAGTGTAATTAAGTAGTTTAATTATGCATGTTTTAGTTAATTGATTATTATATCATGTCGTGCTTAACTAGTCCTCAAGCCAGTCTATTTTATGCCATGTCTTATTTATATGTTCATTATCATGTGTAGGTTATAGTATACTTATTTTCTCATTACTTATATCAGTGTTTTACTTATAAGTTAGCTTTTATGTCTTTGTTACTACTTGTTTCATATTTGATTTGTACGTCTTATATCACTACAAGAAAATTGACTTTCGGTAACAAAATTTTCTGCAACGAACAACAATTTTGTTGCAAAAAGCTATATTTTGCAATGAATATATGATTTTGTTATAAAATATATTTTACTACTTTTGTCCACATCTCTCAAAACTTTTAGCAACAAAATCAGTTATTATGGGACAAAATTGTTTTGTGTGTGAATAGTACAATCGGCAACAAAACAATTTAGTTGTAGAGAAGTAGGTATTAGTTTTGGACAACTATTTTGGCGCAAAATTCACATATTTGGCAACAAAAAATTGTGTTTGTAACACAAATTTTGCGGTGACCGCTGCTATCTTTGCCTTCTTTGGTGAAATAGTGCACTATATGCTGATAAAGCCCTAACAGTTGCAGAGATCAGGAACAGAGGACTCAGTCAACGTTGACGCTTCACGCGAGGATTCACCGGCAGCCGCCGGTAACAGCCGGCCAAAAACGGCTGAAAACAATCTTTTCAAATTCTAAATTTTTTTAATTTAAATAAATATAGGGCATGAATTAATTTTTTGCAAAAAAGATTAATTTTTCATGTAATTTTGTTATAATAATGGTCCATTATAAATTAATTATTATAAATATAAGGTTAATAGACTAATTCTTTGTCTTTGACATCATAGAATATTAAATTAATCCCAAATTACTCTCATCATAAAATAAAAATTAATTTTTCAAATGAGTAATTAATTATCACCATATAATAAACAATTTGTTTGATTATATTAAACTAATTGCTTCCAATCTAAGACAATACAACATTAAATTGATCACTAAATTACTAATAATTAAAATATATCTAGCAAGAATGAATTCCCTTATATAAATTATTAACTCTCTTCATATTATAATAATAGTTATTATTATATCAATTTATTAATTGATTATGTTAAGTGTAGGGTTAATAAACTAATTTTTTCATAAATAATTAGATTTTGTTATGATGCGTTCGAAACTAGCAAGTATACTAGTCGCACAAGTAATAAAGTGATGAGAAAGATATCGTTCCCACGAAGATTGATTCTAATTAAATTTGTTATTCGAAAGCGAAAACAGAATAAATGGGGGATTTTGTTGATTGATTAGCTAGATGAAATATTAATGCAAATGAAGAATAACACAATGCAAACTTAATTGAAGTAAGAATTAATCAATGACAGAAATTTGGCTAAGGGATCATTCTCTGCCACAAGATATGGATTTGCGAATTAATCATAGAATTTTCATCCAATTACACCATTGAAATTATCAACCGTAGATAACAACAAGCTCTGTTATCCCAATCTTTCCTTACTTTGTTGTTAAATAAAACAGGCTCTTTATTTAATCTCTATCCATTAAACAACCTAGAACAAGCTCTCTAAATTTAATTCAATGGATGCATTACGATAAGAAAGATAGGTTGATCTAAGCAATAAACACACAAGCTCGGATTATTTAACTTAGGCTGTATTCTCCAATTGCAATCTCTGATCACAATTTTGCTACTAAGGATTAGAAATTCAAGACAATTACGGATCAAGATTTCTACTATAGCAATAGACAACAACCAGATTATATTCAGTTGGCCATTCCAAATACAATCAGCAAGCAATCATAAGCATTAGATATGGGAAAATACAAGCAACTTCAATTAGAGAATTGGATAACAACTTCTTGCACAATCAACTCACAAAAACCATATCAAGGGCTTTGAAATCACCCTCAACCAATTCAGATTCAGTTACACATGTTTAAAAACGTCATAAATACAATACAAGACATAAAAATTCCAGAAGATGAAAGGGAAATGATGAACTTAGCAAATCTGATGAAATCTCTTAGGATTTGTAGTTCTTCCTCTTTCCAAGCCTTCAATCTCCTTCAAGAACTCCAAGAGATGAGAGAAATCCAAAGATGCAGCCTCTAACACGTTCTCCCCCTCTCCAAGTTATCAAAATAAAACCCTAAAATATGTTTATATACTCTGCTACAGTAACCTGCTACAGTGCCCCGTATTATACATGCTACAGAGATTTGTGAAATTATATTTCTACACTTCTCACACTGTTTTGATTATAACTTTTGGTACACTGAATGAATTCATGAACCGTAACTTTCTCTAGAAAATAGACTTCGAGAGCTTTCCAACGGTATACAGCATGTCATTGGGTTCATTGTATATCAATACAATTAAATCCGAGAAGAAGGTTGACTAGCAGAGGTGAAAATGAAGGGTTTTACTCCATTTTTTGTGCAAGTTGCTCCAAAACACCCACCAACATCAAAACCACACAAAAACATAAAAATACGAAGGAATATAGCAAAGAAACATAGACAAATTGATATGAAAGTAATACATAAATAAACACCTATCAAATTCCCCCACACTTAGACTTTGCTAGTCCTCGAGCAATTACAACGATGTGAAACAAAACTAAATCAAAACAGAATCATAGAAAAATAAAAACACACAAATGCTTCAACTTGCAAATAGGCCTCAAAGATTGTACATAATTATAACCCAAGGAAAACTTCAAAATAATGCACTTGATCAAGAATTTTTTTTCAAAGATTAGTTTCGCTTCACTTCAATTCCTCAAGTGTGTGTGTGTAGAGCCATTCTCACCTAATCACTTGTAACCCGGATGAGTTTATGCATAAAAATGAATCATATTTAATATTGAAGATGTGTGTATAAATGAACTCCATAGGCCTGCTTTTTAAGTCACTCTCCACTAATGTAGACATGCACAACACCAAGGATCAAGTAGGACTTTATTAAGCTTGTAACGTTTGGCTTGGGTGAAGGTATGATAAAAGATAATAATTTGGCTCAAATCACCCGCAAACACATAAATCGTTCAAGATTATGTAGAGCTCAACCACATAACATAAAAAAATTCGTTCGAATTCACTAAGTGACTCCCCAAAACTTATTCAAAACACTCAATCTCTCATTTTATTATTGTTTTTTTTAACACAACAAAAACTACACCCCCACACTTTGTTGTTTCATTCTTTTTAAGAACACACAAGGGTATAGATCTGTTTTTTTCTCTTCTTTTTCTTTTTTTCTTTTTTTTCTTTAACTGCAATTCTCTTCCCCCATACTTAAACAACACATTGTCCTCAATGTTTAAGTACATGGAAGATAAGACAGATTGTTTTTTTTTCTTTTTTTCTTTTTCTTTTTTACAAACACAATAAAACTCACTTGCATTGCTCATGGCACAATCCAACCTCCTCTAACTTCCCAAAACTAGAACATAGCTCAAAATGTCATCGTGAATGATCTACATGCTTATAGGTAAGGGACAAACTGTTTGAGAACAAAAAATTCATTTGAGGTTAGGAAATCTTTTAGTGAGTTAACAAAAAAAAAAAAAAAAGCTTACAGAGGCTCAAAGGGGTAACTAGGGATCAATTTCAACTAAGGTTGGCTATTAAGGCTCAAACAGTCCAAAGATGGCCTAAATCATTTCCCCAGTATTGCACAGTCTAGGATTTCGCCTCGAGTGACCATCAAACAAGTTCTAGAATTCATTGAAATCTGAAGAAACACTTAAATTGCATAAGCCTTCTCTAAGTAAACAAATAACTCAGTGATAATGGCTCTATGCTCAATGTTGTGCAAAGAATCAAAGGTAATGCAAAAACTAATATACATTTCAAGCACACGGATCCATGCATCATTTATCATTTTCTAAGAGTTATTCTTAATTCAATCATTATCTTATCATCGACCCACAAAATGCAAGAAAAGAGGTACGTGGCGTTGTTACACTTGAGTCAAGATTGTATATTTCAACAATCCTTAGGACCAGTAGCCCGCAGACTTAAGGTTTCCAGCCTATATACCTTTATTATGAAGAACAAAACAAGAAACAAGACACTTCAAACAACATGAAATAAACAAACTACAAAGTTATTAAGGAAGAATGCGTTTCAAGGGTTAAGGAAACCCCATATTCTGCCATTCTCAGGCTTTTCCACAATTTTTTTTTAAATGGAAACTGGTAAAGATAAAAACACATAACAACTCTAAATTACGCAAAATTAAACTCACTAATAAAATAACAAAGTTCAACAAGTCAGCAAACAAAAACAAGTTAGTTAGAATGGGTCTAAAAAGTTTAGAAGTTAGCCTCCTTATTCAGCCATTATGGATTAAAGAAATCCATAATGCGTTTCAAGAGAACTTGAACTTTTTAAACCACCACTCTAAAAGCCAAGATTAGAAAATATTACCTGGGGCGAAAGAAATAACCTGAAAAAAAAAACTCAAAAGAAATGACATAAAAAAGCTCAAATAAACACACTAAAAAAGAAAGCAAACGAAAATGAAGCAAACAAGCAGATAGAGATTACAGATGGAGCGTTAAATCCAGTTTACGCCTCTTATTGCCCTCCGCAAACCAATCTATCCGAGCTATTATTGGATTAGGCGAATAGACAAATGCTTACAATTTGTCAATTAACTCCCCTGCAGTTGAAGCTGTAACCAGGATTTGCCTCGCCGACTGTGAGATGAAGTTTTTTTCTACTGCTTGATCAAGAAAAGACAACAAACCATCAAAAAAATTATTGACATTTAACAAACCAATGGGTTTCCGATGGATGTTTAGCTGTGCCCAAGAGGTGATTTGAAATATCTCCTCTAATGTACCATAACCACCGGGCAAAGCTATAAATGCATCAGATTTAATGACCATATGTGCAATACGCTCATGCATGCTAGAGACCTATAACTCTTCCCCCATTGTGTTGCCTATGATATCTCGCACAGCTAATGGTTTAGGGATAATGCCGAGAACTTTACTTCCTCCCAAGGATGCAGCTGTCGACACACACCCCATTAACCCAAGACTACCCCCTCCATAAATCAAATGAATACCCCTCGCAGCTAATGTCCTACCAAGATCAAGAGCTGCTGTTATAAACTCTCAATCTTTATCAAATTGCGATCCACAAAATACACATATATTTTGGAATCGCCGAATTGGTGTTTTCTCCATTTCTAAAAGTGCTCTAAACTTGTGTAAGACAATGATGCACGTTAGGTATTATGCGATTCAAGTGCAAGACAGGTTATAAAATGACATTTAAAAATATGCAGAATGGATATATACACACGTAAAACTCTCAAATTTGACACATGGAGACATAATTTCGGTGGGGGTTGCTCGATGCAGATTTATCGCCCCAAGATTTGAAAAAATGAGATATGCTTTCGGCGAGGTTTGACAAAACCTACACACTTGTCTCCCACGTGAAGCATGGAAAATGGAGATATGCTTTCAGCGGGGTTTGACAAAACCGCCACACTTGTCTCCCACATGAAGCATGAAAAGTAGAGATATACTTTCAGTAGAGGTTGACAAAACCTCCACACTTGTCTCCCACGTGTACTTATGCCATAGGGTAGTCATATGGTTTGTCAAAAAGAAAACTTGAAATTAAAACAAACAAAATCAACAAACAACAACAACACAAAAACAACATTGATAATCAGATCAAACGAAACAAGAAAGAAATAAAATTCGACAACAACAACACACATTCAAATATACAAGTAGTTGTGATTGTGGCTCACATCTTCCTCTGGTTTTACGTCCAGTAACGGCTGAAACGCCTTCTATGAGTCGGGGATTTGCTTCCCATCCAGTTTTCTTATAAACTGGCAAACAGGGTCGTTTTTAGTCAGATTCCCTAGACTATAACACTTCAATTCATCACGAAATTGTGTCCATAGATTAAGCAATTCACGCTGAACAAGTCCACAAGAATGTGACTCAAGAGTTAATAAAACATTATCCAGCGACTCATTACTCAAACCATTCTTAATAAACGAAAGTTTATCTTCTCTGTTCCTAGACACAAAACCTAATGAACGACAAGTCTGGTTACAATTCCATTTAGCACATTTATAGCATACTTGTAACCTCTTTGCCTCTTGACGTAGTAGCTCTTTCCTAGATCAGGCATGTATTTTGCTAGATTAATATCAGGCTCACCGGACAATCTTACCTTGGCTTCAATAAGCCACTGGATATCCGCAGGCACATTTAGGAGCATCAATGCCCAAAGTCTAGTCATCCATACTTTATAAATTTTAAACACAACATTTTGAGGAAGTGAAGGGAAATATTTACGAAGGTTTGATAGAAAGATATCGGCATCCATTGAAGAGGAGAAAATAAGAGATATTACCGATAATGCGATTGAGTTTGTTCTTCTCCCAGATATGCACGATTCAAACCTTCGAGCAATGACTTCAGTTCCCATTTGGATGTTTCCTCAAGCTACTACACAAATGAATTCAAAGTACGGAATAATCAAATTAAACAAAAGGAAGGAAAAGAAAAGAGCAGAAACCAAACTAAAGACACATAAAAGAGATAACAACACAATAGCAAACAAAAGTAAAAAACAAGTAAAAAAATATAAAAAACAAATAAGACATATGGCAAAGAGAGATAAAACCTGATCAATTTAATAGCCTACAAAAGGAATCTCCTCGAGACACAAAAATCGATCATTATTACCTTATTCTATTTTTCTTTTCTTTTTTTTATTTATTTTCCAAAAACATTGGGTTGCCTCCCAATAAGCGCTTGGTTTAATGTCCTCAGCCCGACGTTGGTTCCATCATGGGAGGGTCCAATCTCCGCTGTGCTTCTCTAGTGGGCTTGGATCCTTTTTCCAACAAGAATTGTTGCATGCATATGGCTGGGCCTTGGATGTTAGTAATCGTCCACCCAATATTTATTTTGTGATCTCTAAGTACTTGGACGAGTTTCTCTTCTTGTAGTGGTGCAAGGCCCATTTCTATTATAGCTGGCAAAGAATCATTCTCACCCAAAAACACATGCCTCAAATAATTTGGAAGTAGCTTAAGCTCCAAAGTATTGGCTTTCATCACAGAAGGAAGAAGTTTCTCATTAGATAAAGGCAATTTAATGTACGAAACATCATACCTGTTTGTGATTATAGCTATAGTCTCATCTACGCATGCCATAGCTTCCTCCATTTCTTTGGACACTTGTATCAACCTTCTTGGTTCTTGGGAATTTTCTGTCCCTATGTGCTCACTAATAGCCATTTCCAATCCATCCTTGCGAGTTAACTCAAAACATTGTTGTGGCAAAGAATCAATAATGTCAACTACAAAAATAGAATGCAAGTCACTAGGGTACCTCATTGCCTCAAAAATATTGAAACAGATCACCTTGTCATCAAACTCTATGGTGAGAGTGCCATCATAAACATCAATCTTGATTCTAGCAGTTTTCTAGAATGGTCTCCCTAAAAGAATCGGTGTTGGATTAGGAGATATCTCATCCTCCATTTTAAGAACATAGAAGTCTGTTGGGAAAACCAATTGATTCACCTGCACAAGCACATCTTCCACAACTCTTTTGCGATATGCATTAAAATGATCAGCAAGTTGAATGGTAATACCAGTTTTCGCAAAAGGTCCAAGATTTAAAGAAGCATAAATAGAATATGGCATGACATTAATAGATGCTCCTAAATCTAACATAGCTCTTTCAAACTTGGTATTACCAATGGTGCATGGAATGGTGAACGTACCTGGATCTTTGCATTTCGGAGGAATTTTTCTTTGCAATACAGCTGAAACATTTTCCCCCACACTTACTTTCTCATTTCCCTTTCAACTTTCTCTTGTTGGTGCATAACTCCTTGAGAAATTTTGCATAACGAGGTTGATAGGTGTCTATTTATGTATTACTTTTATATCAATTCGTCCATGTTTCTTTGCTATATTCCTTGGTATTTTTATGTTTTTGTGTGGTTTTGATGTTTGTAGGAGTTTTGGAGCAACTTGCACAAAAATGGAGTAAAACCCTTCATTTTCACCTCTGCTAGTCAGTGATCTTCTCGGATTTAATTGTATTGATATACAATGAACCCGACGACATATTATATACCGTTGGAAAGCTCTCGAAGTCTATTTTCTGGAGAAATTTACGGTTTATAAATCCATTCAGTGTACCAAAAGTTCTAATCAAAACAGTGTGAGATGTATAGAAATATAATTCCACAAGTCACTGTAGCATGTATAATACGGGGCACTGTAGCAATTCACTGTAGCAGAGTATTTAAACACATTTTAGGGTTTTATTTTGAGAACTTGAAGAGGGGAGAACGTGGAGGAGGCTGCATCTTTGGATTTCTCTCATCTCTTGGAGTTCTTGAAGGAGATTGAAGGCTTGGAAAGAGGAAGAACTACAATCCTAAGAGATTTCATCAAATTTGCTAAGTTTTCCCTTTCCCTTCCATTTTCTGGAATGTCTCCATATTGTATTGTATTTGTATTGTTTCTGAATATGTGTAACTAAATCTGAATTGGTTGAGGGTGATTTCAAAGCCCTTGATATGGTTTTTGTGAGTTGATTGTGCAAGAATTGTTATCCAATTCTCTAATTGAAGTTGCTTGTATTTTCCCATGTTTAATGCTTATGATTGCTTGCTGGATTGTATTTGGGTGGCCAACTGAATATAATCTGGATATTGTCTATTGCTAGATTAGAAATCTTGATCCGTAATTGTCTTGAATTTCTAATCATTAGTAACAAAATTGTGATCAGAGATTGCAACTGGAGAATATAACCTAAGTTAAATAATCCGAGCTTGTGTGTTTATTCAGTATTCTGCTGCTCAACCTTGTCCTGCTGACAAAGAAGACAGGTTTTTAAAAGCTATTCAAAATCATCCTCCATGTTAGGCCAATAAAAAGTTCGGGAAAGGAGAGCCAGGGTCCGTTGCTGGCTCGGATGACCCGCCCATGGAGTATCATGATTCTCGCCATCCATTGAATTAAATTTAGAGAGCTTGTTCTAGGTTGTTTGATGGATAGAGATTAAATAAAGAGCCTGTTTTATTTAACAACAAAGTAAGGAAAGATTGGGATAACAGAGCTTATTGTTATCTACGGTTTGATAATTTCAATGGTGTAATTGGATGATAATTCTACAATTAATTCGCAAATCCATATCTTGTGGTGGAGAATGATCCCTTAACCAGATTTCTATCATTGATTAATTCCCATTTCAATTAAGTTTGCATTGTGTTATTCATTAATTACCGTAGTATTCAGTTTTTCATCTAGTTAATCAACCAACAAAACCCCCATTTAGTTAATTGTTGCTGGAAATAACAAATTCAATTAGAATCAATCCTCGTGGGAACGATATCTTACGTATCACTTTATTACTTGTGCGACTAGTATACTTGCTAGTTTCGAACGCATCAAGTTTTTGGCGCCGTTGCCGGGGATTGATTTTCTAATCGATTTGTTATTTTGTTTCATTGTTGATTCATATTTTCTTTGTTTTTCTTTTCTGATTGTTTGTGTTTAGATAACATGGCAGTAAACTTCTATCAATTCAGTTGCGGATTTGAGCCACAAGTACCATGGAGAGTAAATGAGGTAAGCACTCCGAACATTGAACAACAACTTTCTGAGCTAACCTCTCTTGTGGAAAACGTGGCTGTAGGAGATATACAAAAATCTTATGAATGTGGGATATATTCTACGATGGAGCATCCAATCGACATGTATCCAACTTTACAAGAAGAATATATGGAACAAGCCAATGCCATGGGGGGATTTCCAGGACAAACGAGGCAATGGTATGATCCTTTCTCTAGCACTTACAATGCTGGATGGGAAGATCAACATAATTTCAGTTACTGGAATCATCAACCAATCACTCCAAATGTGATACCAAATCGGCCACAAAGTTTCAATCAACCTAGAGTGCAGCAACCATTTCAAATGCAAACACCACCAATGCCACATCCAGCACCGCAACCAGCTTCGCAAAACTCAGGTATGTCTCTCGAAGATATTGTTAATGCACTTGCCACTAACCAAATGCAATTTCCAGCAGAAACTACTGGGCAAGTTCCAAACCCTGGAACTCCAATGGAGCACTTGGCTACTAGCATGAGTCAATTTTGAGGCCAAGATCTCAGACAAAATTATCTTCTGGAAACGGTTAATCAATCCAATATAAACGCTAGTGGCATAACTTCACGAAATGGAGAGCAATTAGATAGCTTATGTCCCAGGAAACACAAACTGATGAAGGGATGACCGCTTCCATCATGAACAAAACATTGACTTCTCAGGTAAATCCAAAAACTCCCATTCCTTCATATGTTACTCCTCCACTTTTTCCTAGTAGATTTGCAAAATCGAAGAAGGAGGAACACGAACAGAAAATCTTGGAAACTTCTCCCAAAATTGAGGTAAATATACCACTTCTGGATGCTATCGAGCAAGTACCTTGTTATCCAAAATGTCTCAAGGAGTTATGCACCAGCAAGAGGAAGTTAAAAGGAAATGAGAAAGTAAGTGTGGGGGAAAATGTTTCAGCTGTTTTGCAAGGAAAAATTCCTCTGAAATACAAAGATTCAGGTACGTTCACCATTACATGCACCATTGGTAAAACTAAGTTTGAAAGAGCTACGTTCGATTTAGAAGCATCTATTAATGTCATGCCATATTCTATTTATGCTTCTTTAAATCTTGGACCTTTTGCGAAAACTGGTATTACCATTCAGTTTGTTGATCATTTTAATGCATATCACAAAAGAGTTGTGGAAGATGTACTTGTGCAGGTGAATCAAGTGGTTTTCCCAGCAGCTCCTTGTCTTGCATGGAGATGAAACATCTCCTAATCCAGCACCAGTTCTTTGGGAGGACCTTCTTGAAAACTGCTACGAACTAAATTGATGTTCATGATGGCACTCTCACCATGTAATATCGATGGCGAGTTGATTCTTTTCAATATTTTTGAGGCAATGAGGTACTCTATGACTTACATTTCTGTTTTTTGCAGTTGTATGTTATTGGTTATTTGCCACAACACTGTTTTGAGTTAATCTCAAGAATGGAGTTGGGATGTTGCTATAGTGAACCATAGGATAGAAGTTTCAACAGAACCAAGAAAGCTGATACAGGTCTAAAGAAGTGGAGGAAGCTGTGACAAGCTTGGATGAGACTATAGCTATCATCACAAATAGGTATGATGTTTCGTACATTGAATTGCCTTTATCTAATGAAAAACTTCTTCCTTCTGTGATGAAAGCCAATACCTTGGAGCTTTAGTCACTTCCAGATCATTTGAATCATGGATTCTTGGGTGAGAATGATACTTTGCGAGTTACAATAGAAATGGGCCTTGCACAAATACAAGAAGATAAACTCGTCCGAATACTTACAGATCACAAAATAGCTTTTGAGTGGACAATTATTGAAATCCAAGGCCATCCATATGCATTGACCGTATCTTGTTAGAAGAGGGATCCAAGCCCATTAGAGAAGCACAACAGAAATTGGATCCTCCATGATGGAACCAACGTCGGGCTGAGGACGTTAAACCAAGCGCTTATTGGGAGGCAACCCAATGTTTTTGAAAAATAAAAAAAGAAGAAAAGAAAAATAAAATGAGGTACTAATGATCGATTTTTGTGTCTCGAGGAGATTCCTTTCATAGGCCATCAAATTGATCAGGTTTTATCTCTCTTGCCATCTGTCTCATTTGTTTTTATATTTTTTTTTACTTGTTTTTTACTTTTGTTTGTTATTGTGTTGTTATCTCTTTTATGTGTCTTTAGTTTCATTTCTGCTCTTTTCTTTTCCTTTCTTTTGTTCAATTTGATTACTCTGTGCTTTGAGCTCATTTGTGCAGTAGCTTGTGGAAACATCTAAACAGAAGCTGAAGCCATTGCCCGAAGGTTTGAAACGTGCACATCTTGGAGAAGAACAGACTCAATCGCATTATCGGTAATATCTCTCCTTTTCTTCTCTTCAATGGATGCCAATATCTTTCTGTCGAACCTTCGTAAATATTTCCCTTCACTTCCTCAAAATGCTGTGTTTAAAATTTATAAAGTACGAATGACTAGACTTTGGGCGTTGATGCTCCTAAATGTGCCTGCGGATATCCGATGGCTTATCGAAGCCCAGGTGAGATTGTCCGGTGAGCCGGACATTAATCTCGCAAAATACATGCCTGGTCTAGGAAAAGCTACTACGCCAAGAGGCGAAGAGCGAAAAGGTTACAAGTATGTTATAAATGTGCTAGATGGAATTGTAACCAGACTTGTCGTTCATTAGGTTTTGCGTCCAGGAATAGAGAAGATAAACTTTCATTTATTACGAATGGTTTGAGTAATGAGTCGCTGGATAATGTTTTGTTAACTCTCGAGTCACATTCTTGTGGACTGTTCAGCGTGAATTGCTTAATCTATGGACAAAATTTCGTGATGAATTGCAATGTTATAGTCTAGGGAATCTGACTAAAAACGACCCTGTTTGCCAGTTTATAAGAAAACTGGATGGGAAGCAAATCCCCGACTCATAGAAGGCGTTTCAGCCGTTACTGGACGTAAAACCAGAGGAAGATGTGAGCCACAATCACAACTACTTGTATATTTGATTGTGTGTTGTTGTTGTAGAATTTTTTTTCTTGTTTCGTTTGATCTGATTATCAATGTTGTTTTTGTGTTGTTGTTGTTTGTTGATTTTGTTTGTTTTAATTTCAAGTTTTCTTTTTGACAAACCATATGACTACCCTATGGCATAAGTACACGTGGGAGACAAGTGTGGAGGTTTTGTCAACCTCCACCGAAAGTGTATCTCTATTTTTTATGCTTCACGTGGGAGACAAGTGTGGGGGTTTTGTCAACCCCCGCCGAAAGTGTTTCTCCATTTTCCATGCTTCACGTGGGAGACAAGTGTGTAGGTTTTGTCAAACCTCGCCGAAAGCATATCTCATTTTTTCAAATTTTGGGGCGATAACTCTGCATCGAGCAACCCCCACCGAAATTATGTCCCCATGTGTCAAATTTGAGAGTTTTACGTGTGTATATATCCATTTTGCATATTCTCAAATGTCATTTTATAACCTGTCTTGCACTTGAATCGCATAATAACTAACGTACATCATTGTCTTGCACAAGTTTAGAGCATTTTTAGAAATGGAGAAAACACCAATTCGGCAATTCCAAAATATATGCGTATTTTGTGGATCGCAATTTGGTAAAGATGGAGAGTTTACAACATCAGCTCTTGATCTTGGTAGGACATTAGCTACGAGGGGTATTCATTTTATTTATGGAGGGGGTAGTCTTGGGTTAATGGGGTGTGTGTCGACAGCTGCATCCCTAGGAGGGAGCAAAGTTCTTGGCATTATCCCCAAACCTTTAGCTATACGAGATATCATAGGCAACACGATCGGAGAAGAGTTACAAGGCTCTAGCATGCATGAGCGTATTGCACATATGGTTGTTAAGTCCGATGCATTTATAGCTTTGCCTGGTGGTTATGGTACATTAGAGGAGATATTTCAAATCACTCTTGGGCACAGCTAAACATCCATCGGAAACCCATTGGTTTGTTAAATGTCAATAATTTTTTTGATGGTTTGTTGTCTTTTCTTGATCAAGCTGTAGGAAAAAATTTTATCTCACAATCAGCGAGGTAAATCCTTGTTACAGCTTCAACGGCAGGGGAGTTAATTGACAAACTACAAGAATTCGTCTATTCGCCTGATACAACAACAGCTTGGATTGATTGGTTTGGAGAAGGCAATAAGAGGCGTAAACTGGATTTAACACTCCATCTATAATCTCTATTTGCTGGTTTGCTTCGTTTTTGTTTGTTTTCTTTTTATTGTGTTTATTTGAAGTTTTTCATGTTATTTATTTTGAGATTTTTCAGGTTGTTTCTTTCCTCCCAGGTAATATTTTATAATCTTGGTTTTTAGAGTGGTGGCTTAAAAAGTTTAAGTCCTCTTGAAACGCATTATGGATCTCTTTAATCTATAATGGCTGAATAAGGAGGCTAACTTCTAAACTTTTTAGACCCATTCTAACTGACTTGTTTTTGTTTGCTGGCTTGTTGGACTTTGTTATTTTATGAGTAAGTTTAGTTTTATGTAATTTAGAAGTTTTTATGTGTTTTTTGTCTTTATCAGTTTCGATTAAAAAAAAATTGTGGACAAAAGTTGAGCATGGCAGAATAATGGTTTCTTTAACCCCTGAAACGCATTCTCTCTAAATAAATCTGTAGTTTGTTTATTTCATGTTGTTTGAAGTGTCTTGTTTCTTGTTTTGTTCTTTCATAATAAAGGTATATAGGCTGGAAACCTTAAGTCTGCGGGCTACTGTTCCTAAGAATTGTTGAAATATACAATCTTGACTCAGGTGTAACAACGCCACGTACCTCTTTTCTTGCATTTTGTGGGTCGATGATAAGATAATGATTGAATTAAGAATAACTCTTGAAAATGATAAATGATGCATGGATCTTTGTGCTTGAAATGTTAACTAGTTTTTGCTTTACCTTTGATTCCTTGCACAAAATTGAGCACCGAGCCATTATCACTGAGTTATTTGTTTACTTAGAGAAAGTTTATGTAATTTAAGTGTTTCTTCAGATTTTAATGACTTCTAGAACTTGTTTGATGGTCACTCGAGGCGAAATCCTAGACTGTGCAACATTAGGGAAATGATTTAGGCCATCTTTGGATCGTTTGAGCCTTGAGAGCCAACCTTGACTAAATTTGATCCCTAGTTACCCCTTTGAGCCTCTGTAAACCTTTTTCTTTGTTAACTCACTAAAAGATTTCCTAACCTCAATTGAATTTGTTTCAAACAGTTTATCCCTTACCTATGAGCATGTAAATCATTCGCAATTACATTTTGAGCTATGTTCTGGTTTTGGGAAGTTAGGGGAGGTTGGATTATGCCATGAGCAATGCAAGTGAGTTTTATTATGTTTGTAAAAAAAAAAAAGAGAAAAAAAATCTGTACTTATCTTCCACGTACTTAAACATTGCGACGGAATTTGAAAATTGTTGTATTGTTTACGTGTGGGGGAGTGGAATTGCAGTTAAAAAAAAAGAAAAAAAAAAAAAAAGAAAGAAAAAAAAAGAGTTCTATACCCTTGGGCGTTCTTAAAAAGAATGAAACAACAAAGTGTGTGGGTGTAGTTTCTTTTGCTTTCTACAAAAAAAAACAGAAGAAGACGAGAAAAGGAAAAAGGGAAAAAAACGAAGAGGTGATAGAAGAAAAAATAAAAAAAGAGAAAAAAAAAAAAAAGAAGATTGAGTGTTCTAAATAAGTTTGGGGGAGTAACCTGGTGAATTAAAATAAAGTTGTGTTATAGGGGTGATCTCTACATAATCTTGAATGATTTATGTGTTTGTGGGTGATTTGAGCCAAATTATTATCCTTGATCATACCTTCACCCAAGCCAAACGTTTCAAGCTTAATAAAGTCCTACTTGATCCTTGGTGTTGTACATGTCTACATTAGTGGAGAGTGACTTGAAAAACAGGCCTATGGAGTTTATTTATACATACATCTTCACTATTAAATATGATTCAGTTTTAAGCATAAACTCATCCGGGTTACAAGTGATTAGGTGAGAATGGCTCTACACACACACACTTGAGGAATTGAAGTGAATCGAAACTAATCTTTGAGATAAAATTCTTGATCAAGTGCATTATTTTGAAGTTTTCCTTGGGTTATAATTAAGTACAATCTTTGAGGCCTATTTGCAAGTTGAAGCATTTGTGTGTTTTAATTTTTCTTTGATTCTGTTTCGGTTTAGTTTTGTTTCGTATCATTTTAGTTGTCGAGGACTAGCAAAGTCTAGGTGTGGGGGAATTTGATAGGTGTCTATTTATGTATTACTTTTATATCAATTCGTCCATGTTTCTTTGCTATATTCCTTGGTATTTTTATGTTTTTGTGTGGTTTTGATGTTTGTAGGAGTTTTGGAGCAACTTGCACAAAAATGGAGTAAAACCCTTCATTTTCACCTCTGCTAGTCAACCATCTTCTCGGATTTAATTGTATTGATATACAATGAACCCGATGACATATTATATACCGTTGGAAAGCTCTCGAAGTCTATTTTCTGGAGAAATTTACGGTTTATAAATCCATTCAGTGTACCAAAAGTTGTAATCAAAACAGTGTGAGATGTATAGAAATATAATTCCACAAGTCACTTTAGCATGTATAATACGGGGCACTGTAGCAATTCACTGTAGCATAGTATTTAAACACATTTTAGGGTTTTATTTTGATAACTTGAAGAGGGGAGAACGTGGAGGAGGCTGCATCTTTAGATTTCTCTCCTCTCTTGGAGTTCTTGAAGGAGATTGAAGGCTTGGAAAGAGGAAGAACTACAAATCCTAAGAGATTTCATCAAATTTGCTAAGTTTTCCCTTTCCTTTTCATTTTCTGGAATGTCTCCATATTGTATTGTATTTGTATTGTGTCTGAATATGTGTAACTAAATCTGAATTGGTTGAGGGTGATTTCAAAGCCCTTGATATGGTGTTTGTGAGTTGATTGTGCAAGAAGTTATTATCCAGTTCTCTAATTGAAGTTGCTTGTATTTTCCCATGTTTAATGCTTATGATTACTTGCTGATTGTATTTGGGTGGCCAACTGAATATAATTTGGATATTGTCTATTGCTAGATTAGAAATCTTGATCCGTAATTGTCTTGAATTTTAATCATTAGTAGCAAAATTGTGATCAGAGATTGCAATTGGAGAATATAACCTAAGTTAAATAATCCGAGCTTGTGTGTTTATTGCTTAGATCAACCTGTCTTTCTTTTCATAATGCATCCATTGAATTAAATTTAGAGAGCTTGTTCTAGGTTGTTTAATGGATAGAGATTAAATAAAGAGCCTGTTTTATTTAACAACAAAGTAAGGAAAGATTGGGATAACAGAGCTTATTGTTATCTACGGTTGATAATTTCAATGGTGTAATTGGATGATAATTCTACAATTAATTCGCAAATCCATATCTTGTGGTGGAGAATGAATCCCTTGACCAGATTTCTGTCATTGATTAATTCCCATTTCAATTAAGTTTGCATTGTGTTATTCATTAATTACCGTCGTATTCAGTTTTTCATCTAGTTAATCAACCAACAAAACCCCCCATTTAGTTAATTGTTGCTGGAAATAACAAATTCAATTAGAATCAATCCTCGTGGGAACGATATCTTACTTATCACTTTATTACTTGTGCGACTAGTATACTTGCTAGTTTTAAACGCATCAGAGGTACTTGCTTAATAGCATCCAGAAGTGGTATATTTACCTCGATTTTATGAGAAGTTTCCAGGATTTCTTGTTCTTGTTCCTCCTTTAATTTTGCCAATCTGCTAGGAAAAGGTGGAGGAGTAACATAAGAAGGAATAGCAGTTTTAAGACGTACCTTAGAGGATGATGTCTTGTTCGTGGTGGAAGTGGTGTCATCTTCTTTATCAGTTTGTGATTTCTTTGGCAGTACATCTAATTGCTCTCCATTTTGCAAAGTTATCACACAAGCATTCTCTCTTGGATTGATCACCGTTTGAGAAGATAATTTTTCTGAGCCTTGACCCTCAAATTTGCTCATGCTAGTAGCCAATTGTCCCATTTGATTTGCCAGGTTTTGGATACTTGCCCCAGTTTCCTGCTGGAATTGCATTGTGTTAGTGGCAAGTGCATTAACAATATCTTGGAGTGACATACCTGAGTTTTCTGAAGCTGGTTGTGATGCTGGTTGTGGCATTGGTGGTGGTTGCATTCGAAATGGTTGCTGCACTCTAGGTTGATTGAAACCTTGTAGCCGATTTGGTATGCCATTTGGGGCGATCGGTTGATGATTCCTGTAACTAAAATTGGGGTGATCTATCCATCCGGCATTGTAAGTATTAGAGAAGGGATCATACCATTGCCTTGATTGTCCTGAAAATCCACCCATGGCATTGGCTTGTTCATATCTTCTTCTTGTAAAGTTGGATACATGTCCATTGGATGCTCCATGGTAGAATATATCCCACATGCATAAGATTTCTGCATATGTCCTATAGCCATGTTTTCCACAAGAGAGGTTAGCTCAGAAAGTTGTTGTTCAATGTTCGGAGTGCTTACCTCATTTACTCTCCAATGTAGTTGTGGCTCAAATCGGCTACTAAATTGTTGGAAGTTTACTGCCATGTCACCTAAACACAAACAATCAGAAAAGAAAAACAAAAAAAAAATACCAATCAACAATGAAAACAAAATAACAAATCGATTAGAAAATCAATCCCCGGCAACGGCGCCTAAAACTTGATGCGTTCGAAACTAGCAAGTATACTAGTCGCACAAGTAATAAAGTGATGAGTAAGATATCGTTCCCACGACGATTGATTCTAATTAAATTTGTTATTCGAAAGCGAAAACAGAATAAATGGGGGGTTTTGTTGATTGATTAACTAGATGAAATATTAATGCAAATGAAGAATAACACAATGCAAACTTAATTGAAGTGAGAATTAATCAATGACAGAAATTTGGCCAAGGGATCATTCTCTGCCACAAGATATGGATTTGCGAATTAATCATAGAATTGTCATCCAATTACACTATTGAAATTATTAACCGTAGATAACAACAAGCTCTGTTATCCCAATCTTTCCTTACTTTGTTGTTAAATAAAACAGGCTCTTTATTTAATCTCTATCCATTAAACAACCTAGAATAAGTTCTCTAAATTTAATTCAATGGATGCATTACGATAAGAAAGATAGGTTGATCTAAGCAATAAACACACAAGCTCGAATTATTTAACTTAGGTTGTATTCTCCAATTGTAATCTCTGATCACAATTTTGCTACTAAGGATTAGAAATTCAAGACAATTACGGATCAAGATTTCTACTCTAGCAATAGACAACAACCAGATTATATTCAGTTGGCCATTCGAAATACAATCAGCAAGCAATCATAAGCATTAGATATGGGAAAATACAAGCAACTTCAATTAGAGAATTGGATAAAAACTTCTTGCACAATCAACTCACAAAAACCATATCAAGGGCTTTGAAATCACCCTCAACCAATTCAGATTCAGTTACACATGTTCAAAAACGTCATAAATACAATACAATACATAAAAATTCCAGAAGATGAAAGGGAAATGATAAACTTAGCAAATCTGATGAAATCTCTTAGGATTTGTAGTTCTTCCTCTTTCCAAGCCTTCAATCTCCTTCAAGAACTCCAAGAGATGAGAGAAATCCAAAGATGCAGCCTCTAACACGTTCTCCCCCTCTCCAAGTTATCAAAATAAAACCCTAAAATGTGTTTATATACTCTGCTACAGTAACCTGCTACAGTGTCCCGTATTATACATGCTACAGAGATTTGTGAAATTATATTTTTATACTTCTCACACTGTTTTGATTATAACTTTTGGTACACTGAATGAATTCATGAACCGTAAATTTCTCTAGAAAATAGACTTCGAGAGCTTTCCAACGGTATACAACATGTCATCGGGTTCATTGTATATCAATACAATTAAATCCGAGAAGATGGTTGACTAGCAGAGGTGAAAATGAAGGGTTTTACTCCATTTTTGTGCAAGTTGCTCCAAAACTCCCACAAACATCAAAACCATACAAAAACATAAAAATACCAAGGAATATAGCAAAGAAACATAGACGAATTGATATGAAAGTAATACATAAATAAACACCTATCATGTTATATTAAATTAGTCATGAGTCAATCACATTACATCTAGTAAGATTACTTTGCCACCAAAATTATTAATTATCACCAGACTTTTGGATAAAATTACAATCATAATTCATTGAGTGATGACATTCCACAAACTATCCAAATTAATTACTGGTTTCAATTAAGGTAATTACATATAATTATGTTCAATCATGTGAGATCTGAAAGTATGGATCAGTTATACGTAATATAAGAGTACACTGTAATATAAAATTGCATAGGAGGATTTACGTGGTTCGGTTATAAAAACCTACGTCCACGGACAGCTTAGAGCACAATTCACTAAGTTTTTGTTTGTACAATCTTTAGGTGCATTTATAGTGCTGACTCACTCTCACACACTAACCTAATCTTTGTAAAACAAAATCCCTCCAAGATCTTAAACTCTAGAGACATTGTCCACTCTCTGTTATTGATAACTTAACAACACGTTGTTAAGTAATACATAACAATGATATCTAACGCTGAATTACATAAACACTCAACTCGTAAGTTCTTTCGAGTGAATACTAACTTACACAGACTAACACAAAATTCATGCACGATCATAATCCCTCATACATAAATAAAATCCTCACAATTCATAATCAAAGAAGCATTCCAATTTTGTATTGAAACTCTCTTCTATGTTTCTTCAAATGCCATAACACACATACACACACTCTTACATATAAGTTATGTGAAATAACGTTATAAATATAATGTGAAATTTGGATGCCATTTCTCACCAATATTCTGTAGAATCTCAATTAAACTCAATTGGTAAGAATAGGATAATAATCTATAATATATGAAGTCATATGAATAAACTCCTAAGTAAATTAGGATATAAATAAAAGATAAAAATTAGGACATAAATAAAATATACTCCTAAGTGAACTAGGATACTAGAATAATATCCAAATCTAATAAGATATACGAGGGGCATACCCCAAGAAGAGTATTTAGTACTCACAAGTCCAAAAGGAAATAACAAAGCCCAAAAGCTTCAAACGAATAGACAGAATATAAAGCCGAAGGCCCCAGACAAAACGATTACGCATAGGCCCAAAACCAACTACAACATAGCCAAGATCACCCAAACAATAAAAACAAAAGGGCGCATTAGCCCAATCTAGCAAAATAAAGTCCAAGAAAACAAACTAATGATGAAGACCCCATATGGCACGAAGTTGAGGAGTGATCACATACTTGGCCTCCAAGGTTAGAAGCCGAGAGCGAACCAAGGTAAAAATCTCATCAACCACTTGACGACAAGTCCGATGACGCTGCTGATACACACTATCATTCCTCTCATACCATAGAAAATAAACTGTGGCAGAAAATACCAAACGTGCAAGGATATGCTCAAAATTCTTTCTGTCCTGAAGATGAAGAGAAGCCCAATGAAGTAGAGTGAGCTAATCAGAAGACGGCCAAACAATAAGAGTCTTAGCTGTAATCTCCTCTCATACAGAAGATGAGAAAGGACATCTAAAGAAAAGATGCTCATGAGTCTTATTTGCTGAGGCACAGAGAACACAACCCGAAGAGGATAACATGCCATGACGCTGTAATCGATCCATAGTACGAAAACGACCCAAGGAGGCAAGCCAAAGAATAAAAGAGTGTCTTGGAACATGGCCAGGGAACCAAAGAAGATGATGAAATGAACTCACGGCTCGTCTGCTCCGTAAAAACTCCCGTGGTGAGGCAATGGAGAAAACTCCAGAGGTGTGGCCCTTCCAAACAATACGATCAGGAGTCCCCATTATAGGCCGGAAGTTGATAGAGTCCCAAATTCGTCCAAGGGCCGATCCACCATCAGGAAAAGTCCAATCCCCATCCTGAATAATAGCGGAGACCTTGGCATCTGAGGGAAGACCTGTAGATGAAAGATTCCTGAAAGAAAACAAATCACAAAGACGCCCCTGTGGCAACCAGTAATCCTGCCAAAGTGAGGTGTCACGACCATCTCCAATACAAGAGACAAATTTACCCCTACACCAATCTCGACTGTGCAAAATCTTCCTCCAAGACCAGGAGGCTCCAGAAGTAACTCGAACCTGCCAAAACGAGCGGCCCCGAAGGAGTACTTTATGAACCCAAGAAGACCATGTGGAGGACTTATCAGAAAGAAGTCTCCAAACATGCTTTAGAATAGCGGCCTGATTCCATTCCTTCACTCGCTTAATTCCCAATCCTCCTTCCTTTAACGGATAGCAAACCGAATCCCAAGCTACTTTGGCCCCAGAACGAGACAAAGAGGTCCCTCTCCATAGGAAAGCAGCCAGAATACCCTCAATCTTTCGCACCACAGTTGCCGGCAATATGAATATGGACGACCAATAGACCTGTATGGAAAAAAGTACCGACTTGATTAACTGAAGACGGCCAGCATAAGTCAACATAGCAGATGTCCATAACCTGACCCTCGATAGAATTCGTTCTATCAATGGAGTACAATATGAAGGGCGCAATCTGGTACTAATCAGAGGCACTCCCAAATATCTAACTGGCAGACTCCCCACCTGAAAACCCAAGATGGCCTACAACACAGTTCGGTCCTCATCATTGACTCCAGAAAAGAATACATGACTCTTGGCAGAATTTGTCACTAAACCAGAGAGCTTTGCAAAATCCTGCAAAGCATTATGAACCACACTAACAGAGCCCGCATCTACCCTACAAAAAACCATCAGATCATCTACAAAACAAAGATGAGTGAGAGAGACCTGCTGACATCTCCAATGATATCAGAAACCAGGCCTCTGAGAAGCCTCCCGAAGAATACCATTCAAACCCTCCATTGCCAACACAAAAAGGTATGGTGACAACGGATCACCCTGTCGAACTCCTCTGGAGGTGGGAAAAAAACCATGAAACTCTCCATTTAAAGCAATAGAGAAATGTGCAGAAGACATGCACGTCGCGATCCATCGAACCATACACTTTGGAATACCGATCGTCCTTAACCCCAAAAGAATGAAATCCTAACTAACAGTATCAAAAGCTTTGCGAATATCCACCTTTAAAGTGCACTGGGAGGTGAGCACCCAAGATGGTAATTATGCATGAGCTCTTGAGTCAATAGGATGGCATCAGAGATCCTCCGACCTGGGACAAAAACAGATTATGAACTCCCAATTACATCAGGTAAAGCTGGTTTAAACCTATTCACAATCACTTTGGAGATGCACTTGTAGAGTACATTACAGCAAGAGATTGGTCGAAAGTCACTCATAGTCCTCGGAGTCTCAACCTTGGGTACCAAGGCAACCCTAGTTGCATTAACACACTTCGGCATCTGACAAGTCACAAAGAAGTAGTGCACAGCAGCCTTAAACCCGACACTAATAATGTCCCGAGCCCTCTTAAAGAATAGAGAGGTGTACCCATCCGGCCCTGAAGCTTTATCATCGGGAATCAAGAATAAAGCTGACCTGATCTCATCATCAGTAATAGGGCACACCAAAGAAGGCAGCATCTCCTCAGAAACTCTTCCAGAGAAAAACCGAGATGCATCTACAATAGAAGGTCGAGAAGGAGCTGTAAGCAATTTCTGAAAATACCTTACAGCCAGATGACCTGAGTCACCTTGATCTGTAACGATAGTACCATCCTCATCCTCAAGCTGATGAATCCGATTCCTGACCTGTCTATGGATCAGAGACTTGTGAAAGAACTTTGTATTCTGATCCCCTAAAGAGAGCCATTGGATCCTTGACTGCTGTTGTAAGAAAGCCTCCTCGTCCCTGCACAACTGAGAATACTGCTTAGCAAAATCCCTCTCAGCCAAAATACAATCTGGAGAATAAGGGCTCTCATCTAGAGCAGCCTGAGCTGCGGCCCACTGAGCCCTAGCCTCAATGACCCTACCAAAGATGTGACTAGAAGCCAGGGCATGCAAAGTCTTAAACTCACGTTTCAACAAACCCAATTTCTGTGTGACTCGAAACATAGGATCCCCATCTATAGGCATAGACCATACTCTCTGAATAATCTCCAAGAAATCCTCTCGGTCAGCCCAAAAGTTCAAAAATTTAAATGGACTGGAGGTCTGCCTACGTTGATCTCCAAACCTGATGACTAAAGCACTGTGATCAGAAGCATCTCGTGGAAGAACTTTAGAAGTTATGTTTGGCCAAGTCAAGAACCATAAAGCACTACCAAAACTCCAATCAAGAGTTCTAAGAATAGTATCGTCTCCCTGCTACCCATTATGCCAAGTATACCGAAGCCCAAAAGATGGTACCCTGATCAACGCTGCATCATGAACACACTGTCCAAAATCATCCATGTAACTACGCCAGGCCTGATCCCCACCAACTCTATCCGAAAAGCATAAAATCATATTGAAATCACCCAATGCCAACCAAGGTAAGTCACCAAAAACCATGGACTGAGCTCCGATAAAGTCCCACAGCTGTCGACGAACACTCGGATCATTAGAACCATAAACAAAAATCAGACCAAAAGAAACCCTATTTAACAATCTGGTAGCTCGACAAATGATCCACTGTGGAGAAAGCTGTAGAACACTCAAACTGTACAAAGTAGGATCCCAACACACCAAAACTTTACAAGCAATTAACTCAGTGGCATTGGATAAGAACTTCCAAGAAGGACAAATATCTGAAACAACTGAAGCAAGGCGTTGCTGATTAACCTTAGTTTCCAAGAGACCAATCAAACCCAAAGAATACTTAGAAATCCAGTTTTTAACTGCCCGCTGTGTAGAGAAGCCATTAAGGCCTCTAATATTCCAACTTCCTATCATAAGAAGCTGGAAAAATCTCAAAACTCAATAAAGAAATCATCGGGGGCGCATGCCCCCTTTACCCCCATTGCCACCCTTCTTATTGTGACCTTTTTTAGCCTTACTAGCAAGTGGTCGACCGTCCGAAGTCGTCTCAGTGGAAGCAGGAGGATCCAGAGCAACAAACTTTTCTGAATGAGCAATCCCTGAAGGATCAGAATCGACTATAGGGATAGAAGAGCCCTTCAAAATCTGATCCTGGTGATCCTCAATAGGAGATAGTGAATCAGAATCGGAAGCAGACTCAGAACCCGAGCCAGTGGCAGTAAGTTTACTTTTGTCTTGTAGATTTGGAGTTACGTCTGTAGTAATAGCCGGATCCTGACCAGTCTCAATATGGACTACTGCTGCAATAGAAGGGTCATCCGTCTTCCCATTGTCTCGCAAGACAAGGGCTGTAGTAGTATCTGGTGCCTCGGCCTCTTTAGAAGAAGAATGCATGACAGGCACAGGACAGGTATGACCAAATAAACAACACTTGGAGCAGCGTTTTGATTTCCATTCATATTCCACTCTGATTTTGATAGGTTCAGAAGATAGTTTACACTAGATCTCAAACTCCTGCACTGGAGAATGGTCCGCATCTATCTCAACACAAACCCTAGCATAGGATAACCGAGTGTGCTCATAAGTCATCCCGTCATACGATAATGGTCGACCAACCATACTAGAAACAGCACTGAGTGCTTTAGCTGACCATAATGGAAATGGTAGTCCATGCAATCGAACCCAAACTGGGATCCTGGTAATCCTACTCTGATCAAAAGAAAAATAAGGATTCCATTGTTGCAGCATGATGTGCTTCCCACCAAACATCCAAGGCCCTCTTTCTAAAATATCATGAACCTCCTCTACCGTTCTAAATCTGAATATCAAGAAACCCGTCCCAATAGAGCGGACATCCTCCAAACCACTAAACTTCCATGCACGCATAGCAATGGAACTTGCAGCGTGAAAAGGCATGGTATACCCCGAAAAAAATCCCACAATACAGCGCAACCAATCAGCCCCTACATCATCAACTAAATCATCAGGAAGCTCAAGAATCGAACCCGAAACCTTTCAGGCTATTGAGTCAAGATTAAATCTAGTGTTGGCCTCAGTAACCCGAACCATGTCGGCCCAAGAGCCGGGTGGTTTAGGTAAGGATTGTGTGTAGTTGTTGTTTCGAGTAGATGGACGTGTTTGAGTGTCATGAGGTAGACGTTGGGGTTGGTTAAATTTGGTAAGGGCGGGGGTGGCCATGGTGGGAATGGTGTGGTACAGGTTAGGAAAAGTGTGGTGAAAAT